>CAEFZX010013712.1:0-24668 GCA_903066825.1 Alfaro cultratus | reverse complement strand
TATTCATCCGTCTGTCCGTCCATCCATCCATCCATCCATCCATCCACCCATCCATCCACCCATCCATCCACCCATCCATCCATCCATCCATCCATCCATCCACCCACCCATCCATCCATCCATCCATCCACCCACCCACCCATCCATCCATCCATCCATCCATCCATCCATCCATCAATCCGTCCATCCATCCATCTGTCTGTCCCTCCATCCATCCATCCATCCATCCATCCATCCATCCATCCGTCTGTCCATCCATCCATCCATCCATCCATCCATCCATCCAAATGAAATACAAAATAAGTACGTATGTGAACATAAATCTATAAATGAATTAAATGAATTGAACTAATTTGAACTGAATTTGAGCCAAGCTGGATTTTCTACATCTGAACTGGACTTGGTCTCTTGTGAAGTGGATTTATAAACAAATTGAAATAAACTGTAATAAATGCTGGTGTAATTAATCAACCTGTAGTTACAAACAGAACATAATCCTTTGTGATTCTCTGCAGCTGGTCTGCACATGTAAAATACTGAACATGAAAACATTTTCCCTGAACTGATGTGTTACTGCCTCCATGTGGACTGTCCAAATCTTCACCGTAACCGAATATGTTTTCTTTAATAAATACAAGCTGCAACAGTAGATTTAGTTTTTCTGACTTTAACCTAGCAGTCCAGACGGTTCTCATGTCAAAAATATTGCTTTTAATTAGTTCTTAATCATATATTCTCATTTCTAATGGGTCTGCAACACTTCCCCGTGCTTCCCAGTGCTTCCCAGTATCTGTCAGCGGTTATAATTCTCCCTCCAGGAAACAAAACGCGGCCCTGAAACCCCCGGCAGCGGCAGCAGCAACATGTGTGGCGGTTCGGGATCAGTTTCATGGGACGAGAGGGGAAGTTTGACAGCTGCTGACTCTTCTCTGAAGGCCTCTTGTTAAGAGGAGAAACAGCAGCACAACGCCCTCTCTGCATGCCGTCAGACTGGTTCTGCAAAAAAAAGGCCCATTCGTATGTTTTAATGTAAACATAAACTGGTTGACTGGAACTTAAAACATGTAGCGAAACTTTGACTCTTTTTCAAACTGGATTAAGAGGCTTTAACTGTGTTGAATTTGAATGAAAATTCAAAGTGAGAGATAAAAACCAACCCAGTGTGTCTGAAAGTGGTCCAGCCCTCAGGTACGTTTCTGTGCAGGAATGTCTGCGTTGTGAGGCATGTGGCGGCAGGAGCAAGCCTCTGCAGCTCTGGGAGTGTTAGGCCTCCAAAGGAAATCACATATTTACTGTCACTGCACTGTGAGAAAAAATAACCCACCTGACTAAGCATGCATTCATTTTTGCATGAGAACCTTTTTCCTTACTCATTTGCCTGTTTCAACAGATACTGCCTCCTTTATAAGCTCTCTGCAGCGCTGTGTCGAGTTGTTTTCCTGTAATATTCTAACTCAATTAAATAAATAAACACCCTGAACTTATTCCGGAGCGTCCACGCCTGTCCCACGCCTCATGTTGGGGATCCACGGCCTCATGCCAGCCATCTGTTGGCATGTTTGGCTGCTTATAAATAGGGCGCCCATTGTGCCACATTCACTGCACATGACTTTAACTCTCATCCCACGGGTGGAAAGAGTCTCCCGTGTTTTTTTGTTTTTTTTCGTTTTTGTTTTTTTGCTCAACGGTTGGGCAGGATCCTCACGGCGTCAAGTTGGAACAGGTAACCCACCTGTGGGGCCACGCCCTCCGCTCCTGCGCAAGAAACCTGGAGCAGGAAGTAGCTGTCAGCGCCTCCGCTGCGGTTGGAAAGTGACCGTAAAATAATGCATTTGCTTGTCTGAAAAGCGAGTCTGGATTTGTTTCTTTTTAAATGTTTTACTCTTATTTTTAATCGGAAGGATTTCCATACGGTCAATATGCGTTTTTGTGGAGCATGCGCTCTCCTGGCGCTGTTATTTGTGTCATCTGTGGACTCATCAGGTGAGGGAAAACGCATCTGGCAGCTGGAGATATTAATTAGTTACAGACTTATGTTCTGTTTAACGTCATATGTTAATGTTTAAGAGGGTTAAAATGTGTAAAATATAATATATGAGCTGCAAAACGCTCTTATTGTTTCAGACAAACCTTCATTCATGACGCTGAAGTTCGTGTTTGATTCACATATGACTAAAGGGCTATTCCAACTCATTTAACAATGTTTGACAGGCTTCAATAAAATACTGTAAGCAGTATAACCATAAAACTTTAATTTTGGCCTGAAATCATTTTACATTAGGCCTGGCTTTAAAAACTAAACCTGACACAACCTTTACATAATTAATTTTACACAAGTGACAAGGTATAGATTGTAACTTTTAAAGTTTATGATGATTAAAAGGCTTTTTCTGCCCTGATATTACTTTAGATGGAGTCAATCTTGAAAATATAAACCACCATTCATGTGAAATCCAGACAAAATCATTCCACATTTATGACAGATTGTATAAAATCCAGTTTGTGATTTTTAATACCTTTGATCAGGTCTAAAATACCAACAAATGAAGACATTTGAAACCTTTTATTATCCATCCAGATTGAACATTAAACCAGTTTAATAGTACAAATGCTAACATAATTTTTCTAAATTAATGGCAGATTATAGAGGATATGAATGGGCATTTATAAAAGTGTTATTCTAATCATTTTTATGAAATAAAACACTGTTTTATATTCTGTGTGAATAATGTAAAGCTATTTTTGTGAAGATTGTCATGTAAGGTGATTTCAGGCTAAAAAAAAGTCTAAATAAATCATCTTTGGTTTTTTTTCTAAACTACCAATCAGATAACTGTAATTTATAAGGTATGTATTCATTAGTGGATCAAGTGTTTGCTAAATTTGTTAAATGCAGTCATTTATTCAGGTTCAAATCAGATGCTAACTTCACCACTTTGCTTAGTTTGACCTTTTTGGGTCACTAACACTGGAGATGAGCTCAGCTTGAATCACTTTATGGCTGAAATAGAACATTAATGTATCCTTATTTATGATGGGAATAACTTAAGAACAGGAAAACATAACATAAGTGTAAGCCGAGCTGCTCAGCTCTTATATTTAGCTTTCTGTTTTCAAAAGCTTTGAGGCGTTAATGGAGCCTCCTTCCTGGAGGCATGACTTCATTCATTAATGATTGACCGACAATCTGCTGAAGTATGATTCTGGTGGGTGTTTTATTACACTCAGTGTTTGGATTTAAACTCTGTTGTCTTTCTAGAAACTGCTCTTAGCTCTTTCGAGGAGCTTTATGATTATTTCAATGATTTATAGATAAAAATGATCAAATATTTACCATTGTTTACTGCTAAAAGGTCCTGACTGCTGCAATGCTAACAAAAAGCTGTGTTTATCCTTTATGGTATTGTCCTGTTCAGATCTTTTTGGTTTAGTTATAGGGCAAATATCTTGAAATAAAACAAAACTAACTCGTAAGTAACTTTTCAACAATATATTCTAAGATATTCTAAGTCAATAACTCATTAATATTGATACAAGGACAAGTTTTACTGTCAAACTGTTTCACTTATAACCTGGGAAAAATGTCTTGTTATAAGTGGAATAATTCACCAGAGGAACTAGTTATTTTTCATCAATATTAAGGACTTAAAACAAGCTCATATATTTTGCAGAAAAGTCTTTTTATAAGATAGAAGTTATACAAAAAATACTTGTGTTTTTCCAGTGAAGCGATACATTCTCCATTTTTTTTCTGTTTTTATAATGGACAATTTTTCCAACGAAACTGTAAAATGTCTGGAATGAAAGTTTTCATGTTTGCATGGAAACTCTCACTTCCATTGTAGGTAAAGCCTTGTTTGGATCCTCCTCTAAAACCACTGCAGCATTTCTGTAAAGCACGACTCCAACCTGCTTTCAGTAAACTCTTCAAGTTTTATCTACAAAACATCAGTTTTGTAGATAATCTTCTATCTCAGTCCTGTTGCCACGTTTCTGGTTCAAGTCAAAAAGATAATGCTGACCACCAAGCTGGTTGAGGAAACTTCAGCAGTCTGGAAATCTAGATTGATGCCTCTAGGATGTGGAAGAACAAGCGATTGCTGTGCAGCCAATAAGTTTTTGTGTGTGATGCAATGCAGTCATGTCAACACAAAGCCGATCGAAGAGGAATGTTCCTGTGGAACAGTGGCTTCAAAGTGTAGGCCAGATGGATGCTTAACATCCAACATCTTAACTTGGTGCAAAACTATAGATGTAGGTTTCCAAAGAGAAATGAAATTCATTATGTTGTTTACTATGACTCATGATTTACTCTAATTAATTCGATCTGGTTTATCGTTTCTGTCGGTTGGATAGGTGTGCCTGGCAACAGTGTTTGCTCATGTGTCACCAGCAATAAGGTGAAGCAGTCATTTCCTGGATGACTATCAGTCTAGCTGAGTCTGAATCTTCGTCAGCTCAATTTTAGCCTCAGGAAATGATTTTTAGCCAATAAATGGTGGATTGCCCCCTCTGAGTTAGTGGCTGGTGTTTGCATTAAGGGGAGGTGATTAAGAATGTTGTTTATGAGTGATGGTAAGATGATGCAATAAATGGTCTGGAGTGATGTGGTTGCTGAGTAGGCCTGTCACGATAACATATTTTGCTGCGAATTGTCCCAGAAGTTATTGTGATAAACGATAATATTATCGTTTTGAGACTGTCTCCGTGTAACATAATGGTAATGGCATAACAATGCAAGAACACATTCTCAAATATCAATAAACTTCGAATTTTAATGAACATTTAACACTGAAACTGGAAGACATTTTAAATAACATCCAAAATAAACAAGACAACAGAAACAACAAATAAAATGAATTATTAATTACTGCTATTATCAGTGTTGTTACTAATTAAAGCTGCAATACGTAGCCTTTATATATATAAAAAAAGTTTTTTACATATTTGTTAAAACTGTCACCATGTCGTGACAATATGTTATGAGACACATCATCTGTGAACAGATCAATCTCCTTCCTGAGCTGCTGCTGCTGTTTCAAAAAAATGCACCAACCAAAAACAACCAATCAGAGCCAGGAAGAGGAGGGTCTTAGCGCTGTCAATCAACATCTTGTACCTCTATTTTCTTTTTAAATACTGTATCCTTGAGCCACTAAATCCACTCTTACCATTATAATAATTGTCTAATTGTCTATAATTTTGAAACATTGCGTTTCACAATATCAAGCCTAATGAAGGTTGGTGTGAGTTTATCTTTCTGACTCAGAGATCCAAACAAGAAAGTCAGTCGAGCGTAATCACTGTCTCTAAAAACAAATGTCTAAATGCCTGATTGTGAATGGAATAGAAAAGAAACAAAACACGAAGTAAACTTATCTAAAGTTAATGGGTTATGGTTTAAAATGTTTACTATTTGGGTTGTAACCAGATATACATGAATCAATTACCCCACCTATCAGGTAACTACCAAACAGGAAATACTTGTTCAGTCTGTTTCTAATCGCTCTGTCATGAACTGCAGCATTTGACATGCTTACTGATGCTTGTGGAGCGTTTTGGTTTTTATCATCTCTTTTAGCGTCGTGTTTTCAGATTTTGTGGGTATTTATTTACATATGTTTTCAATCAGTTTCTGTAATGTTTTCCTCAGAGTCCTTTCAAACCACAGTGAAGCCAAATAAAGGTTCAGATGTCGCCGTTTCCAGCCAGCTGCCCGATTGCACCGTCTGCACCGTCAGTGGCGTTAATGGCAGTCAGACTTCCTGCCAACTTTCTCTTAAATTAGAGCCTGAAAAGGAGGTGAAGCTGCTGTTTAAATGCCCCCAACCCGTCGAACAGTCATACAATGTGACAATCACCAGTCTAATTGGTAAGTTTAAGCACAACTTAATCCCAGAGTACATTAATTTATTTGTTCTGTTGGTTTTGATTTAAATTGTGTCCTTTTTAATACTTTAAGAAGAGGTTTGTGCAGAAATAGATTTGTGCAAGTATTTTGATTATTGCTGGACTGAGGCTTATGCAAATAATAAAAAAGAAAATACAAAACTAAATGGTGTGAAATTTCAGTCAACAGGAAGAGGAGATTATAATGTTATTGTGAACTTTATCAAAAAGCATATCAGGAATGTTTTTATCTTGGAATAAATTCCACTTTTTTGCAAGATTTTTCTATTGAAATAATCATCAACTAACTTAGTGATTGATTAATCGTTAACTGGAGTTTAAAGAATCTTAAAACAACCATTTGGAGAAAAAACAACAACATTCAGAGCAGTAATTAAATCAAAACTGTACAAACAAGGTGTACATTTTGCATTTAAGATTAAAACACATTTTAGTCAAAACTCCTCAAGTGGCAAAGGTTAAACTTCACATGGTTCAGATTTATCAAAGGAATGCTGCGATATTATTACTTAAAAAACGAATTCAATTATTTGCATCTTTTAATGCATTTCTAATATTGTATTAAAATACTTCAGTGGTTAAATGAAAAATCTGCAGAATGTTCTACTTTTTCATTTGATTGATCGTCAGAACAATCCACTTCTTAAAGAAGTGTTAACCAGCATGCCTTTCGCCTTTTTCTAAACCGTTTACAGAATGTACAAAAGATGCTTGCAACCCAGCGACGGTAGAAGTTCAGTCGTCCCTCCTGTCGAAGTTCTCCAGAACCTTCATCTGGAAGCTGAAAGCGCCTGAAAAGACCCTCGTGAGTCTGAAGGTCCTCGGGAATGGACTGACTAGGACTCCACACACTTGCAGTGACGGACGGCAGTATTCAGTGGTCACATCTGAAACCAGCAAAGAAGTCCCGACTCTGTACTGTGAGGGTGGCAGCGAGACACAACTGGACCTGTCCGATCAGGGCGTTGTGTCCCTGGAAGCCAAACCAAACACACAGGTGGAGTCTGTCCTGTTTCAAGCCTTGGCTGCACCAATGAGTAAGAACTGTTCCAGCTCTTCTTTACAGATATTCAATAGCTGATCTTATTGGAAAATAGTTTCGGTATACAGTAATGTCCCATTGCATGTGGAGCTATGGATCTCTTGCAACATGATGTCACACATGTAAGATCCCGCCTCCAAAAGCTGCTGGCTGACGATGACTACCATTAGTTCTAGCTGTTAAATTATCAATATAGCGTTTTAAATCTTAAATGTTAAGTTGACATTTAAATGAAAAATGGACTCAGTGCCTAGTTATTAATTGTCAACACTAGGACAACTAGATAAAAAGTCAAAGATAAAAATAACGGTGGAGAGGGAAGCAGGTCAGTCATGCTAGCTTGACTATGACAACCACAACATGTAGATGTGATGTGGAATTCTGTGACTTTTGGTTCAGTTACAAAATAAAATAAAAAACAAAAGTGACCTAAACACCAATTCTAGTAGAGTTGATTCGTTTGCTGAGCAGGTATTTAAATAAGCTAATCAACCACCACAGTGTTAGATCAGCTAATAGCAGCTAATTTATCACGGCGATCACTTATTAATAATCACAAAAAAAACATAAAGCCTAAAAATATAAGGCTTGAACAGACTGAATGTTCTGGTCTTTGTGTGGGAAATGTTTCCCTCAGTGTCGCTCTCTGTGCAACGTAGCCGACACAGAGAGCGAGGGGGAAAAAGAGTCGTTGTTTAACAGATTTTCTGCATTATTTTTACCTTTGTACACTGCACTAAATTAATCATACCTACATCTCCAGATTTAATTTATTTAACGGAGTTATTCTACTGCAGCAGCGCGGCTACGGATGGCATGTTACCAGTGCCAGAATTACCAGTTTGTTTTGGGGATACACATTGAGAACAATACCTATCCGCCCATACAAATTGAGATGTTTCAGTGTCAGACTGTAAACAGTGCTACGCTCAACATAATTTGGTTATAGGAAAAATGTTATCACTGTACAGATGATTAGCATGTGGCTAACTTTGTAAAAACTTGGTGATTAGCTGGTGATTATTGTGGCTCTGTGCTTAGCCGTCAGCATTCGTAGGATTTATTTTTCTCACATTAAATAATTTCAACAGTTTGAAAGAAAAACTGAATAATTCACATAATCAAGATTACAACCACTTAGAGTTAAAGGTCAGAGGGTCACCCAACCTACTGCAGTGCAAAAGCACAAAATCTATTTTTTGGTCTAGTTTCTAATGCAAATATCTTAGCAAACTTGAAAGAAAAAGCAGTTAATTTATCTCCCAATAGAACAAGTATTTTTTAAATAAATATTAAAGATTTATTTACTTAAAACAAGTTTCTATATCTTGCTGAAAAGCTGCTTTTAAGTTAGTGTGTCTTATTTCAACTGCACTAAGATATTTGCACTAGAAATTAGACCAATAATAGATTTTGTGTTTTTACAGTGTAAGCTAGTGAAACAGTAAAATACGGTCAAATGCATCCGGAGCCTATTTTATGCAAAGTGATTAGCATTAATTAACTGCTTTTTATTTGTTTTGAATCTCTTTATAAGAGCGATCAATGACCGTCACTATTGGTCCCGCTTCCACTGTGGTTCTGACCCGGGATGCTGGGAAGGATGAGTGTGAAGTGTGTGTCACCAGCGGCGCCAGTCCTGACTGCCACGCAACAGAAAAGACTCTAAAAAGTGCAGAAAATCTCCCTCTGGAGTTCAGATGCCTAAAACCTGAAGATGTGTTCACCGTGAAGATGGCAACAAAAATGGGTAAGAATTTAATCCCTCTAAATCACAGGTGTCAAACTCCAGGCCCGTGGGCCAAATCTGGCCCGCCGTATTTTCTTATGTGGCCCTCTAGTTTCTAGACTAAACACTAAGTATGTTTAAATATAATGTAATCAATCAAATCAATGCAGTTTTTATCTGGTTATTACCAAATTATATCAATCAGTCCCTCCAGTTTCTTGAGAATCATTGTGGAAATTCATGCAAAATCAACAAATCCCCACGTTTTTTCACTAATACAGTTTATAGCAGATTTTTCTTAAAAATTCTCAAAAACTTTCTAACTTGCACTAAACAGCTGCCTCAACATTAATTGATGTCAGATTATAATCCATGATCTATATAAAAAGTCACATTTACTGTCATAAATAAGCACAAATATTTCCATATTAGTACCACAAACACTTTGAATTTCATTGCAAAAAAAAAAAAAACAATCATGAAATTCTGGAGGGACTGAAAAGATGATGAACATTATTTAATTTTAAGAGTTTATTAATATTTTAACGTTTTTATTTTTCAATTTGGCCCAAAACAAAAATGAGTTTGACACCCTGCTCTAGATCTTGATGAAACTTATTTTGGCTCAGCTGTGTTGGTCCGTTTTTCTTTTCCGTTTTCTCAGAATGCACTCAGACTTCCTGCACTCCGGCTTCGGCCGAAATGGATCCGGATCTCTTCAAAGGCTTCAAAAGAACCCTAACGTGGGACGTTGCTGTTCCAGACAGAACTGTTTTGACTTTAGAGTTTCCTGGGCTGAAGGAAAAATCTGCATCAGAGAATTGTGAGGATGGTATTCAGTACACGGTCAGAACCACGAGGACCGATGGACAGATGAGAACCAGCAGTTACTGTAAAGACGGGACAGCGTATCAACTGGAGCTGTTTGGAAACACGGCTGTGACGGTGGAAGTGTCCAAAGAAGGAGAACCGGACCGGGCCGTGTTCAGTTCAACAGCAGAACCGAGACGTGAGACAAGAGTTTAACAACATTTAATAAAGGAGCCTATGACGGAGTATTAGAAAATAATAAAATTACTAGAATTCAGTCATAATATTACGAGAATATAGTCAAAATAATGAGAATAAAGTAGGAATAATACGAGATTAAATTCATAATACTCTGAGAATAGTTGTAATATTGACTTTATTCTCATAATATTATGACTTTGTTCTTGTATTATTTCGACTTTATTCTCATATTGTAACTTTATTCTCATACTTTGAATTTATTCTAGAATTTTTTTTTACTTTAATCTCATATTTTTATGTTACAACTTCATTCTCAAATTCTTCAGACTTTATTCTCATAATATTTCAACATTATTCTCGTAATATTGTAATTTTATTCTCATATTTTGATTTCATTCTCAAATTATTTTGACTTTATTCTTGTATTAGATAGACGGATTTAATACAATAAAGTGTATTAATTAACTTTATTAATCCTGTTGGTATTTATATTCTCCAGTGATTTCGTCTTTATTCTTGTAATATTATGGATTTATTCTCATATTATGATTTTATTGCCCAACTATTTTAACTTTATTCTTGTAACATTTCTGATTAATCTCTGTCGTAGTAACCAGAAATGTTATTTTGAAAGAAATCAGGATTTTCTATTCTACATGCTTTAACGGGTTCTTCATGTCTCTGTTTTTCAGGTGGAAGATCCATGTATGTGACCTCTGACCCCAACACAAACCTCATCCTCACGAAGGTGGACAAAGAGGCCGACTGTCAGATCTGCGTAACGGAGGCGTCCAAACCGACCTGCAATCCTCAAACCGTTCAGAACAAACAGAAAATTCCTCGAAATGCTTCGGTGGAATTTATGTGTCCTCAACCGCAAAATGTCTTCACAGTGGAAATAAACAGAGGCATTGGTATGAAAATAAAAATATTCATCACTAGAGTAGCCACATATGAAATATTTTAACTATCTGAGAGCCTGAACTTTGGATTTTTCTCAAGTTAAAGCAGCAGACGTCATAATTAACCATTGTAATTACGATTTTGTTTATATTTTAAGTTATGGAGAAGCTACTGCTGATTATTAAATACCGTTTCCAGGACTTTAAGATAATTGCTGCCTTTTTTACCTGTTAAATCTCCTAACATCTCCATTCTCATATAAAAATATCCAGTTTATGTACTTCAGGTGTTGAACCTTATTTACGCTGCATTGAAGACATGGGGAGGAATTATTCTTTTGCGTTCCCTCGCAATAAGCAAATATACCCTGATCTATTTTGTATACAGTTACAAATGTCCATTTAAAATATATACATTTAAAGAGCATCAGTGAAAACGTGTTAATATTTTCTTAACTCTTTGGTGCAAAAAGTTGATTTATTTACTGCATGTTTATGTCTGTGTTGAGATGGAACTGCACATGAAAACGTCCCTTTATTAACCATTCAGACTCGATAAAAACAGTCTGATGACTTTATTATGCAGTGATAATAACTCAGAGATAGACCAAATAGTTTCAATGTTTTTTTTGTTTCTTTCCTTCTTATGGAAAGTTTCTGTTTATATCTTGGAAGGGATGAAAGACATGGCAACAGATGGCAGCACGTTGCGAGGGAATGCTAAAGTTTTGCGAGGTGACGCATAAGAAACATTTTTCCCCGTGTCCTCTAGGGGGCGCCGTACTTATTCACTCCTGCTCTGAAAAAAATAATACAACAAAATAAATCCATATTTTGTTTCTCTGCTTTGTCGTCAGACTGCACAAAGACTTCCTGCTCAGGCAACACCGTCCACGCCGACAACAAGTTCTTTCCCAACTACAACCGGACCTACACCTGGGACATAAAGGTTGAAACCACTCAGACTTTCCGCCTGGACTGTCCAGGACCTGGACTGCGACAGATTCCCAACGAGGGGACGTGTCCAGATGGCCACACGTACTCCGTCATCCTCTACCTCCACCGCGCTGCCCCAGCAACCATCGGCACTTTCTGCAAAGGCGGCACGGTGACCTCAGTGCTGGGTCAGTACAGGGGCCGCGTGACGCTGACGGTGCCGTTGGATGTGACGCTGGACCCTTTGGACTTCCAACTTAAAGTTGGACCTGAGTCAGAAGGTAAGACTCTTACAATGTAGCTTTTTAATGACATAACATAAAAGCGCAGATGTCTCATCTGCTTCAGTAAAGGTCTACAAATCAACCACTCTCCTCTCCGAACGCTTACAGTTAACAATAGTAACTCCATTGCTACATATAGCAAGAAACTCAGTGACTTTTTTGTTATATTTAGCAACATTTTAGACAGAAAAATTGGTATCAACCTAAATCTGAATCGGCTTTTTAAAGATCGGCGGTTGATCAGTGAACTGAAGTCGGTGCACCTCTGCTTTAAATGGTTCCCAACTCAACTCTTCATGTTTGTGTTTCTCCAGCGACGGCCATAGTGAAAGTCAATCTGCCCCGCGGCGTATCGGACACCGAGTTCATCGCGCCCAACTATCCCAAAGATTTCCCGGATGACGAGCAGATCCTGTGGGAGTTCAGCGTTCCCGGCATGCACAACTACTCAGTTCAGTTCAACGAACACTCGGCCCCAGAGTGTCTGAACGACGGCGACGTGGTGGTGGTGGAGTATCAGACGGAGGGCAAGAAGCCGACCAGAACGGCTCTGACGGATCCGCAGCCTCAGCACCAGCAGGGCGGGTTTAACTTGACGCTGAAGAACTGCAAAACGAACCAAACGCTGCCGGGACTCAGCCTGCGCTACACAGTCTCTGTGATGAGGAGCGGCCATCCAGGTGAGATCTGGGATCTGACTTGGATCATCATGTTTGGTCGAGTTTAAAATCTGACGACTGCTTTTTGTTTTCTTCTAGTTCTCTGTACGCTGGATTTAACCAAAGAGGAAGCAGTGTCAGTGCAGATTGAGAAGGTGGGCTCCGACCCTCTCTGTGAGATGAGAAAGGACTCTGTGGAGACAAAGACGATAAATGTGGCAAAAGGAGAAACGGCCAAACTCTCCTTCCTCGACTGTCCAAGTGAGGACCTGCGCCTGACTGCAAGCAAAGTTATTGGTAAAAAAAATATCACTCTCTAAAGTTTAGGAAGAGATTTTTGCTTTTGTCAGTAGTGAATGTTACAGATATAAAGAAAATGAATATTTTTTAAAAAGTACTAGTTCCTCTTGCAGGTTATTTAACTTAGAACAAGCTTATTTATCTGCTCAAAAAGTAAATAGTGAAGCTTTTTATATAGAACATTTACAACAGGCTCAGATGACAAAAACACGACATCACAGGTAGATAAAAAATAAAATAGAAAATAAAATTATGTTTACTAAAAATAACAATTATAAAATTGGCAAAAATACCAAAAGCTAATAAAAGAATAAAAACCAAAGCAATACTTAATTTTAGCTGCAGAAAATTTCTTCCATCCTTTACCAGTCCTCTCACTGGTGTTGAAGGAAAAAGGAAATAATGAGCTTGTCGTTATTAAAAATGTATAAATAATTGTAGATTTAAGGATGAGAATGATTTAAGAGTTTATCTGGGCGATGAATATGAGGAAATCAGAAGATTTTGTATTTTCCACCCGTTTATATTCAGAGAAATTATGTAAAATTGAAAGTCATTGAGCATGATTATTTGTTTTAATATTTTTTTTTCTCTGTTTTTACTTTTTGTAATACTTTTTACCTATGTTAGAAGTGGAACTAGCCCTTTTTCATCAATATTAAAGAATTATTTATTTAAAACAAGCTGAAATGTAATTTTTAAGTTAAATTTGTCTTATAAAGATCTTTGCATTAGAAACTAGACCTGAAATACTTGATAAGATTTTGTGTGTTTGAAGTGCAATACTTAAAATTAACAGAAATAAATGCTTTAAGTAGATAATTCGGTGTGTTTTAAGTTCATTAAATAAGACATTACTGTGTAAGAAAAGGATAGATTAAAATTAAGGATAGATTGGAAGTTATTCTCTTGAACAGATTTTCTTCGTTCCCACTGCAGCCTGTGCAAATCCGTCGTCGTGCACGCCGACGCCCCTCTCTGTTCCCACGTTGGATTCCTGCCTGCCGACGCCCCTCCACAGCTTCTCGTGGCTCTTCACCATCCCACATGACGCCACCCTGGACCTGGAGTCTCCCACAGGGAGCCTCCGGCAGTCTCTGCCCGGGCAGGAGTGCGATCCGTCGTCTGTGCTGCGCGTCGCCGAGAACGCCGGCTCTGTTATCGGAGACTTCTGCTCCAACGGTGTGATCCAGAAACTCCAAGTTCACTCCAACATCTCCATCACAGCTACGCGGCAAGACCTCAGGAGGTTTAAGGAGCCTTTGCTCAATGTCAGCGTCAGTCCGGAGATCAAAGGTGAAATAATTTATGCTATAAAGCTGCTAGGAATGAAATGTCTGTAAATATATTGATCCAGCCTTGGAAACATCTTTACAGGAGATGTACATTAATTGTTCTCCTGTTATAAAGGTTTGAAAACCTGGTTTTTTGGTTTTATGATGGCTCACACTGAGAAAAATCCAGCTTTCCATTATTTCAATGGAGGAAATAAACTACAAGGTCATATAAAGACAGGAAAAAAAGGAATACATTTCTGCCAAAAAAGCAAAAATTTTGAGATTAATCTCTGAAATTTTCTGGAATAAAATTCGGGAATTTTTGAGCTTGAAAATCAAAAATATGCTAGAAAAAAAATTAAGAATTTTAAGTTTAATCTCTTGAAAGAATTTGGAAATGTTTGAGTTTGGAAAGTGGAAAATGGTCAACTTATAAAAGTCAGAAAAGTCAAATTTTTACCTTTTCAAATTTGGAAAAATCCTAGTTTTTTTCTTGGAAATTTCAGAGTTTGGAAAATGGAAAATTGTCAATTTATGAACATCGGGAAATTTATAAAAATCTAATTTTCGGCTTTCTTTTTTTAATTTTCAGAAATTTAACATTATAGAAGTCAAATTTGACTTTTTAAAAGTGAAACGTTCAACTTTCCAAACGTAGATTTATTTATTTTTTCTATGAAGTTGTTCCTTGCAAATTTTTGACTTTGGAGCTCAGAATTGTTTTTTTTTTCTGAAATCAAAATTTCTGAGCTTTCTGGTGGAAATGTACTATTTTTTTAATTTCATTATTTCTTCTATCCATAACGGTCCTGATACATCGTCATAGTAAACCTACCTTAAGGGGTAATTTTTAAAAAACAAAATCAGTGCTGGGTCAATTGTTGGTACCATTCCAACCATACGGAACAACTTAAAAGTATGTAGATAATATTAAAAAGATAACAAGTGCTCATTATTTACACTAACATGATGTTGATCTGTCTTTACAACTTGCCTGAATCAGTTGAAGCTACAGGAATGTAGATTGTTTTGAGTCACTATCATTTGCTGTATCTCAACACCTGAACGAAACAAGTTACAACTTGTTCGCTGGCTGCTTCTCGTGTTCTGGCTGAACCAAAAAGGGATGGAAGATGTTGTTTTAATTCATAAGCAAAACATCCAGAATTATTTCCAGTTCCTCTTACGTTCATATCTAAGAAATAAAATATAAAATGGTGATTTTGTCTTTAAATTTTGGTTTTGATTTATTTTATTTATTGGCATTTTGAATCTTATTAATAATGGAATAAAGGTATTTGCAATTTAGGAACATATATGTTATAATCTGTAAAACATAGTTTTTATTTTCTCATTCCCTCCAGCCTCCACACGGTGGCAGTATTGTCTGTTATTTTAGAGAAGCTCATTCTGCATGATTTCCATTTCTTCTTCAGAAACCATCATCTACAGGATCAGCCCTAATGGGATGTTTCCCACCATACTGGCCACCCCAAACTGGCCTAATGGAATGAAGGCCCATTCCTCTGTGTCCTGGATCGTGGACCTTCCCTGGTTGCACCACGCGCTCATCAAGTTTGTCATCAGTGGACTCAAATGCGAAAACGGCCACGCCAGGATCAACATGAAGCACCAGGAAGGAGGGAATGATCTCCTGGACATCGACGAGAGCGAACAGACGAGGACAGAAAACATGACGGTCCGTCAGAGCTTCTACCTGAACATGACCAACTGCCAGCCAGAGGGGGGCGACCAGTTTGATGTCAAAGCCACGATTGTTCTTGAGAAAAAGACCAGTAAGGAATCACTCTGGTGATTGACGCCAGACAGTTCAAAAACACAGATCCAATATGTTTTTGTTTTTTCTCCACAGATCTGTTAGCCATCCTTATTGGTTTAGTCGCGGCTGTCCTGCTTGTGCTCCTGATATTGGTTGTTGTATGTGTAGTTGTAAGGTAAGCAGCATGTTTTTGGCAGGTAAAAATTTTTATTAGTGTTTGAAAGGGAAGTAAAATTCAGAAACTTTGCTTTTGGCTTTTGATCAATAACTTCAACTCTTCTGTTTGCTTACGCCAACCCTGGTGTCAATATACACATGATACAGTGAATGCAAATTAGAACATCATCAGCATTCTTGTTGGTTGTGTAGGAGGCTCTACTTCTGCTTTTCAAAGATGAATGGTTGCATAATTGTGCAGTCATTTTAAACTGTGAGTGTAAGAGTTGAGTTGGGGTTTTGCGGCCAGCAGCAGCTTATTTGGATTTAAAGTGACAGGACGCTCTAAAGCAGTTCTATCTGAAAGGAGGTTGAACTAGGCAGAACTAAACAGACTAAAATCTCATTATCTAAGAATGATTTCATGCAAAAAAGGTAATAAACATGTTTTGGATGGTCCATAGACACATCCAAACCTTGTTCAGGGAAGCACAATAAATCATCTTTAAAGATGTTAGTGTTATATTTCATTTTTCTCTTCATCTTTTCCTGCAGGAAAAAGAAATCAAAAATGACCAGCCAGGCCTCCGTCTACATGGGGAAGGGAAACATCTTCCGTCCAAACGACAGGCACTTCGTCAAAACCCGGGCCGACAACGACTCCCACGTCTACGACTACATAGACGACTCCATGGTCTACGGCCACCTCCTCAACGACGGCGAGAGTCTCCCGAACGGGATGCAGGTGGACTCCTATCAGACCTTCACAGGTCCCACTGACAGGACGCTGCCGGTTATCAAGGAACCCGACCCAGAGCCGGAGAAGGGGCAGTACCAGTCCTTCCTGGGCCCCTCTGACACTTTCATGCCGCCCCGTCCTCGCACTCCCATCGAGCGGCAGGACAGCCTGGGCTTCCAGGACCGCCGGATGATGGATAACGAACTCTACACATTCAGAAGCACGGGCGACATGAACACGATCCGTCTGTCCGGCGCCGATATGGAGCCGCAGCCGCCAATAATGGAGGAGAGCTTGTAGCGTGAAAGGACTCCATGTTAAGAATCTTAATGACCTTTGACCTATCCAAAGAGCTCTAAGGTTTGAAGAGCCTCCTTTCTGCGGGAATAGTTTTGGGAATCGGACGCGCTCTTTCTCGGAGTTGAGCAAGAGGGTTAAAGCTGCGGACTCTGAAGCTAAAAACTAAAATCTGTGACTTCTTGGAATGTTTTTGTTGTTGTTGCTTATTTTGAAGAGAAAAAAAGCAAAAATAATTTCAGAAACTTTGTAAAATATTTTTCTACACTTATTTCAGTTTTGCCTTTGACTTCTTTTATTTTTTAAAGTGTGAATTTTAAAAAAATAAGGGAGACAAACTAATGTGCCATTAGTGATGTACAGGGAGAAAATGTGATCCAAAATTAAAATAAGAACTAAGAATTTCTGAACATTACTTTAAATATTACGTATTTTTCAGGAACATCTCTCTGTACTTTTTGTTGCCCCTTTTGAGGCACAATTTCGAGTTTTAATAAAACCACTTCATTTTAATTTTTTAAGTCTGTTTTTCATTTCAGATTATTAAAACCACTCAAGTTGATGTTTTGTTCTCTTTTTTTTTGTAAAATTAGGGATGTTTGAGCTTTAGTGCCAATAAATTTGTCATATATTGAAACGCGTCAACCTGACACCATTGTTTTCTGTTTTTTTTTTAATAAAATACAGAAAGTACCGTATTTTCCGCACTATATGGCGCACTGGATTATAAGGTGCACTGTGAATGAATGGTCTATGTTAGATCTTTATGTATAAAGTGCATCGGACTATAAGGCGCATTAATCGAAACAAAACAGATAAGTCAGTCAGTCGAAGCACAGTACGTATTACTCCGCGACGCTCCTGACTGCGGCAGCCGTAATGTGACTAAAACGTTTTGACAGAGCGCCGTGTTCCACACAAAATCGCTTCGTAGTCAGTCAGCACAACCAGAATTAATCTACAATTAATCCATCAGAGGGAGCCGTTTCACTCCAGAATAATATATAAGGCGCACTGTCTTTTTTCATTTTATTTAATTTAATAAAATTAAAGGCTTTTAAGTGCGCCGTATAGTCCGGAAAATACGGTAGATTGTTGAATATTATGCTTCAGAAACGTTAGATGGATTTTCCTCATGATAATTTATTGCCAGAGTTTCAGTTTTTAGGTGTGCAATATTACCTATATTCTACAGATTATTTTAAATTATTTTCTATAAATTTAATGACATACAAACCCTCAAAATACCATTTAGTCAAAACGCTCTGCTAGTTTATATTCTCAGCCAACATATTAGATTTACGTTCAATCTTGTCAAAGACGTTTTACATAAAATACTTTTTTTCCAATTCATCTGTCTGACTTAACTTGTAAATTTCTGTTCTCTAATAAAAAATGGAAGAAACCATTTAGTGTTTACTTTTAGAAACAGTGTCGTTAGCATAGCTAGCTTTGTATTAGTGCTAGCTAGCAGTAGCACAAACATACAAATCCTCACATTATATAAATATACTTTATCAACTGAACTTATGAAAACTGATTCTTATTGCTGATTTAATTTAGTTGAAAGAATCTCCAGTTTCTAAACTCATGACGTTTGTTTCATTAAGTAACGTCAGAGGACAAACTTAGCATAATATGCTAAAGGTTTCTGTCAGTGACTGAAGCAGTGACATTTGGTAATGAGACCTCTTCATTCTGGAGTGAATTCAGACACAGAAGTTTGGAGTCATGGAAAAATATAAAGAAGAACAGACGCCAGGAAAAACGACTGGAAAAGAAAAAACAACTGAAGAAGCCAGATTTTTATGTCTGAACCTGCAGACTCTCTTTCCACGTCAGGTTTCCATCTGCCCGTTTATTTCCACCTTAGTGATCTTACATCAACAAGTGCAGAAATTGATATTCAGAGTTTATTGAAAGAATAAATCACACAAGATATTACAGAAGAATACAAAATTAGTACATAAAAGGTCAATTTGCTTTAAAAAAATTGGAGTTTTACTAAATTTTTGTGTCTTTTCATTTAAATGCAGTAATGTTTAAACCAGCGGTTCTCAGACTATTGATTCAGTATTTAAATGAGGAAAAAATGTGATGTTTAACCAATATTTGATTTCCAGGAAAGGTGCCAGCACCTTTATTCATACTTTGTTCAGTGAGTGTTAAATAAACCATCTTAACTGCATTTAATTGTTTTCTTTTTAATAGAATGGACTGTATTCCTCCTGGTTTTACTGCGACCACAAGGAACGCTGCAAATGATATACCAGCACATCACTTTTGTCAAAAATAAAACCCACTGTGACCTCCACGTCTCATTTTGGTCAGGATGCAGCTGAAAATCACTGGTTTAAACTCGTCTTTAGAGTAGCAGGCAGCAGGGAGAGTGCAAACACAAAGCAGCTAAAACAAAGTTCAGAGTCCATGTTGAGATAAACAGAATCACACCAGAGGTGGTAAAAGTACTCAGTCTCTACTCAAGTAGAAGTTCAGATACTTGTATGAAAGAATACTCTAGTAAAAGTAAAGACTGGACTGTTTTACTCAAGTAAAAGTAAAAAAGTAGAACTTTTAGTCATACAACGGTGGATTTCTTTCGTCATTATTTTTTCATCATCTGTGAAAATATAAAGAGCAGAAAGTACAGATATTTCTTTTAAAATGTAGGGAGTAAAAGTAAGATAAGTACTCAAGTATCTGAAAATCTACTTAAGTAAAGCAACTGAGTACTTTTACTTTCTTACTTTACACCTCTGGTTCAAACTATGTTGAACTCGCAGACTGAGGGCTTTTCTTCGCGACAGTTCTCATCGAGCCACTTCCCGTCTGTCGACAACATGGCGGCGCAGTTCTGCGACTTGCCGCCATCCGGCTGAGGAGACCTGAAGTTGGACGTGTCCCAGTTTTTGTACGTGATGCTGGAGCCGGTTTGGTCCATCCACTGGCCCTCGGTGGTCATGTCGTTGACGCCGAGCCAGACCTCCCCGTCCGGGCTGATGCTCTGACGGATGTAGTCCCGGAGCCGGTCGTTCTCCTCGCCGGAGGCGGGAGTAGCCATGACGCCACCCAGGGAGTTACAGTCCTCACTGGCAGTGTGGTAGCGCTTCTTCAGAGGGTCGGCCAAGAAACATTTCCCATGGATCTTTTCACCTTTTAAACAAACTGTGACAGAAGATAACATCAGATCTTTAGATGACGAGCTTTGCTTTCATTGTCTTCTTTTGCCAACACCGTGAAAAACTATATTGATATTGAATCCACAATATAAACACGTATTAGCTGTTTAATATTTGCAACTAAAATAAAGCTCACATACAAAATAAAATACATTAATATATCGGGTGTGCCTTAATTCTGCTCAAACATTGTGTCAACTTTAAATCTAAACTAACTTATTTTCTGGTTCTTGTTGATAGCTACGGAAACCAAGAGCGGATGTTTCCTGCAGGCATTTCATCCCAATGATTTTCTGGAGATAGAGTTAATTTCTCTTTTTCTAGAGATAACGACTTAACTTACAGTTTTCCTCATACTCTTTTTTTAAAAATGGTTATGTCGAGATAACGGGTTAATTTCCAAATTACTACCTTGAGATAACGACTTAATTTTCTGCATACACTGTTACCCAAAGGTTTTCTCAAGATTATGAGTTAATTTCTTAATGGTTTCCTTGAGTTAACAGCTCACTTACCTGATGGTTTTCTCAAGATAATTACTTTCAATTTCAATTTCCAGTTTTCTCTAGATAATGTAATTTCCTGATGGTTTTCTCGAGTTAACGAGTTATTTTCCTGCTTTCCACTTAAACTTTTTCCCAATGTTTTTCTAGAAATAACAGTTAATTTCCAGTTTTCTAACAATAACGACTTAATTTCTCAGTTAATCTTGAGAAATCAGACTTTGTTTTCTCAAGATGAGACGATTGGTGCAATACACAACTCCACCAACAGATGTCAGTAATACAACACAAGATAAATTATATCCTCAGTACTTAGAAAGAAAATGTGCACATACAGTATATAAACATGAACATTTCCTCTGTACAGCCTTAAGCCCCACAGTCGGGGCTTAAAAGTGCTTAATGACATTTTAAAAGGCGCAAAATAAATAAGAGCTTTTTTCCCCAGTTCTGGGTAAAAGGGACAAAGAGCAAGAAATAATCTGAATGCAAAAAGTAATAGATCACAGATGTACAAGGGAACAACTCAGTCCTGGTCTTATAAATAAAAACGTAAAAATGTTTATCCCAATGACAGACAGTATAATTTTTTTGATTCTGTTTGTCATTAGGGACATTTTGTGTCCCTGAAGTTGTTCAAACTTAGAAAGCAACAGGACATCCTTTGTGTTCAGAGCAACAGACGACATGTGTGAACCAGGTGTTGAAGGTTTCAGGCTGATTCTTATATTTAGGATATATTTAGACTGTTGGCTCCAGGTTGATTACACTCTGCATGTTCTGAATGACAATCGACCTCAGACAAAGGTCATCATACAAAGCATGAATCTGTATCCCCACTTCATATTTGAACCTTAAGAATAATTTTAAAGGGTAAAGAAAAAGTTGTTTCAAGTATTATTTCAGATTTTCTACTTACTTTTAGCTGTTTTTTTATTAACTTTTAAGCAGTACTTTATTGGGAGAACGTTCAAATCTCTGCGGCGTGAAGTCAGTCAAAGACTTTATAGCCCTCTAACGGCATTGGATCAAGTTATCCTGATGTGATCCATTTAATTCAAATTCAAACATACTTTATGACCCCAAAGGGACGTTAAATTTATGTTGGATTTAAAAAAAAACATGGCCTTTTCATTTAAATGGCAGAGTTTTACATTTTCCCTTGAAAGAACTGGTATGGAATATTTTTGTTTAAATATTTAACTCTTATTTGAGAAATCAGTAAAAAGTTATTTGCACAGTTATTTTTACTTCAATACTATGATATACTTAAATGCTAATTATGGCGCGTATGTTCAATTTGAATGATAATGGGAAACAACACAGTGCAAGATTAAATTGTTTGCAGATGTAAAACTTAAGTAAATCTCAAATATAAAAATCAGAGGCTTCTTGATTTGAAACACCTTCCATAAAGAAATATTTCAGATCATCTGGTCTAGTTTGAGCTCACCTGTTTGCAGAGCTTGTTTTTCCTTCAGCAGGTTGAGATCCTGAATGATTTCATCAATCTGTTTCTGCAGCTTCACCACAGCAGAATCCTGCAATGTATCTGATATAAAACAAAACACAATCTGTGTAAAATTTCTAAACAACAAAAATGACACAGCAGTACACTGCAAAAATATACAACCTTACAAAAAGTAAATAATTTCTTGACAATGATGAAAAAATACTAATTTCATTGGCAGATTATTCCATTTATAACATGGGGATGTTGTCTTGTTATAAATAAATTTATCTGTACTTTTTCATCAATATTAAGGAATTATTCACTTAAAACAAGCCTCTATATCTTGCTGCTAAGTTATTTTAAGTTAGTTTTGTATTTGCACTAGAAACTAGACTATAATACTTGGTAAGACTTGGTGTTTTTTAGTGTTCATCATACAGGTGAGGTTATCTATCTACCTTTCTTCACCGGCTTCTTCCTGGTTGCAGTCTGCTGCAGTGAGCAGTGGATGAGCAGCAAGACGCCCAGCAGAACAGAAACTCCTCTGAACTCCATCCTGGGACCTGTTGAATGTGGCTCCGACGTGGACATTCACACATTTATCCGTCTCCCTCACACCCTCCCATTTGTCCCTCCTTACAAAAGGAAAAGTACTGGAAGAGTCGTTTGTGGGGAACAGCAGTCCAGCCTCAGGAGCCTGGAGGGATGCCGAGGCGTCCCATCTGGCTGCAGCCTCCTCACGTGGAGCCAGCATGCCGAGCAGAGCCAGACCCGTGAGGCAGGTGCAGACAAGGCGGGACGGTGCCGGCCAGCCGTTACATAATCCTTCAGAAGCTTTCATTAAGAGGGATGGAGAAGAAATAAAAATATTCTTCCACTGCATAAACCAGTGGTGTCCAAACGTTTTGCCATTAGTGCCAAAATTGTTGAGCTGAGAAAACTTGAGGGCCACATTTTTTAAAATTAAAACGGAAAGGTTTTTATTTCTGAAGACAATTGCTGTTTTTATGTCTTCAATATTATACTAAATAGACAATATTTTAATAAAGGTATAAAGGGCATTATAAATAAAATCTACTATTAAAGCAAAGTAGTCTAATTTTTGTAGAAAAGGAATCTGTAAATCATTGTTGATCCAAAATATAAACAGAGCCTTGCACAGTTGCTGTATTAAATGACAGGTAAACATTTTCCAAAATTTTTTAGGGGTTTATTATCCTCGCTTCTTCTTTTGGCAACAAAGGTTGGGCAGCGCTCGCTGATTTCAACAAAGTGTAATTAAAAAAAAAACAAGAGCATTGCACCTAAATAAACAAAGGTAAAAAGATTTCATATGTCTGGGATAATCAGTAAATTCTGTATTATTCCATTCTTGAATTGTGATCTGAGGGGCCAAACAAAATCATCCAGAGGGCCGCAAGTGGCCCGGGCCGCACTTTGGACATCCTTGGCACAAACTGTTTGTCCTATTGAACCTTTGCAACTATCGAGGCGCCATAACGGATGTCGGAAGTGAGGGGCGGGAGTGTTGAACAGAGCGACATAAATTGTTTTCCCCAAGTTGTTTTTGTCCTTATTAAACTGTTGACTGTGCCTGAATTCACACCACATGATTTATGTCACTATGTCATAAACAGCGTGTCCTCTTACACAGAGCGGCATTAGAAACGTACAAAAGACGAGATGCTAACAAGTTTGTTTTCCATACATGCTAGGCTACATGACGGCGCGGAACTGTCTTCATGGTTACTAACGGTTAGACACGTATCTTCTCCATATTTGATATCTTTCTAATCACACTTACTTGTAAAGTAAATGAACGTTAATCTTCTTACCTTGAAAAAGTGTTCACTATAAATCCTCGATTTCACAGTGTAAGTATGATTAACGGCTGCTATCCATCGCCGCCATCTTTCCTCATTAAGAATTATACAATAAAATGACATGTTTTATTGTATATTTTATTGTATACAATCTTGTCTGATTGTGCAGCCGCCTGCGCAGCACCCTATAACCATTTTTACAGTAAAACAAACAAGATAAAAGCTACATTTGTCTATTTTAGACTAGCTTTACGTAAGCGCATTGGTTGTTTGACGTCCGTCATGGCGGAGTGGGCGGAGTTCTGAAGAGCATGACGTCACGTGCAAGGCTTAAAGAAGAAGCTGGTTTTGGTTAATCTTGCAAAATATTCTGGAATAAAAGTTACACTTTACACTGCAAATGCAAAATTGTATTTAACTGATAATAGTAAGCTGACTTCAATAATCAAATTGCTATCAACACTCACTTTTAGTAAGTTAGTAGTAATTTGTGGTTGAAAAGTCTCCAACTCACTCCACTTGAGCTGGATTCATTTAGAAAAAGTATATGTGCTTTTTTCTGTGTTGGAAAGTACTTTGACTCATTACTGCATGCGTCCAAGCACAAATGCTTTACTTTAGTTTTTGTTTTCTTTTCTGGAGCCAGAATTATGTATTTTTAGTATATATTTTGTATTTCAAATATTTG
>CAEFZX010013709.1:0-30454 GCA_903066825.1 Alfaro cultratus | reverse complement strand
TTTTTTTATATATATATATATATATATATATATATATATATATATATATATATATATATATATATATATATATATAGGTTTGTAGAATTGATGTTAGGATGGATGGAGCTAAATAAAGGGCAATCTTGTAAGATCAATTAGAGGCTGCAAAGTACTTGAGACTTGGGTGAAGGTTCATATTCTACCAGGAAAAGGGCCTAAATTACATAACCAGGGCTACAATTGGATAGTTTAAATGAAGGCACTATGTATTTGTTGGAATGGTCCGAAGTCCAGACTTAAATCCATTTGAAAATTGGTAGCAAACCTTCTTATGTCAAAGGCGGAAATTCCTTATCGTTGATGTGCAAAGCAGGTAGAGATATACTCCAAAACAATTGCAGTTTTAAGACCAGTGACAGATGGTTCTACAAAGTATTGACAGAGAAGGACACAAATGCATATGACACATTTTAGTTTTTTATTTACATTGAGCTTCTTTGGTGCATAAAATTTCTATAGAATATAACAAATCTTCATGTCGTAAATGATGCCGCAAATGAACATTTTTGCATGAATCCTCCATACATGCACGAGAAGTTTCCATATAAATTTTTCTATATGCTTGCTATTCATTTTTGCACGGAACTCACATGAACAGTTAATTTTACATGTTTGCACTATAAGCAACAAAATAAAGAACAGTTAATATTTAATCAAACGGTTCTCTGAATCTTAAAATATAAATCACTTCGGGCACAATGACGGTAGGAAATTATTAAACTGGACAAGCTTCACTGTGGCAGAATAAATAGCCTACCAGGGTTCAGCCAACCCAAGTCATACAGCGACTGCAGTGCCGGCTGCTTGGAAAGAAAAACAGAGAGTCAGAGAGGGAGCGAAAGAGTGCATGCTGATATGAGTAATGGCAAACAGCTGCTTGGGTCATCCGCTAAAAATACACACCCACACACACACACACGCACATGTGTGTGGCAGGTGTGTGGGTGTGAGCATCAGACTTCAATAAATTAAAATTTGATGTACGCCTAATTTTTCCAAATACAAAGGTAAATTAAATCAGATATATAACTGAATTAGGTAATTTATGTGCAGAATGCTACTATACACAATTAGGTGGAAGCATTAAGCATAAATGTTGCCACTTATCCAAAAAAGTTGAAAAATACGTTAAAAAAAATACATTACAAAATAAAAACCCAGCTTTAAAAACCTCACTAAAAATTTGCTTCGCACAAAGTAAGGGAATGCTTTTAAAGTGAAGAAATATGCATGCAAATACTTGAAATTGAATAATGTTTACCTTTCTCACAGACAATGTATTTCTGAAGATAAGGCTTTCTGTTCTTTCACTCACATTTTCGTTTTTCTGGAATTTCCACTCACATTTCATGTACTTACATCTTTTACTTTGAACGGGTGAAACTGTAATTCAATACCATAAACAAGAATGAGAATGAATATATTTGGAAATTATTCTCCTCAACTTTATCTGTGACCTCCCTGCTGTGTTTGTAGGTTCTCACAATGTTGATTGTTCACTGAAATTGTCTAACAAACTTCTCAGATTTTAACAGAACAGCTGGATTTATTCTAGAATTTAATTAAGACACAATTAGGTACTGTTCAGAATGGGTTAACCCAAAGCATCCTGCTGGTTTTGCATTTTTATTTGTAAAATATCATAAAAGTATCTCCGATCAACTTCCACTGAATTCAAATTTGGAATATCTTCTAATTTATAGCTATTATACTGATCATTTAGATTTTGTTGCAATAGTTAAAAATAATCATTTAGGGTGTAGTTTCATCTCTCACTTTGTGTCCAACCCATACCAGGAACCCTGGGGAAAGGCCCAGAAACTCAGTAACAGGATCTGGAGAGGCAGGGTCTGGACCTGAGGCAGCAAAAACAATCATGTGGCTTCTACTGGGAGTTAGGATCCGGCCTTCTGCCAACGATAACAACTCCCTGATCATCCAAGCTAGAGGGAGAGAATGAGAGCGCGCTGAGGGGCAGGAATAGAGTTTATCTTCTGTGCCTGGTGTAGGTGGCTACAAAGTTTCTTTGAGAGGAGGGGCTGCCTCTCAGTTGGGACGTTGAAGGGACTCATGCGCAACCGCAAATGTCAGCCTCATGACCTTTTGTTCTGTCACTCACAAAAACATTCACAAGCTGTCAGAAGGCAAAGCAACAACAGGAGCTATCAGTGCCACCCACTGCAACCACAAATACACGGTACATGCAGAAAAAAATAATATGCACTATTTTTTTTCTCATAAAGATTTAGTCTGCTCACACTAGGCGACCACATCTCTTATCTCTCTGGTATATGCAGAGTGATAAGGTCAAAGCATGATGCAGGTAATAAAAAATCTAGATATAAGTGATGACAGTGTTTGTTTCTGCCTTGCCTCCACTGTCTTGAGCGCTAAATTGTTTTGGAAAATCTGAACTGGAAATAAAAAGCAAGCACAACAACGCATGCACAGAAAAACAAACACAGATGTAAGCAAGCAAGCAAAGTTAGTGATATCCTGTTTCTTTTGACTTAGCTTTCCTCAAATAGAGCTGCTGTGTGAGTGTGTAGGTGTGTGTTTGTGTGTGCTCTCAGTCCAACTAAAAGGATTAAGAAGGCCGGTCCTGGATATTCTATGTGGTTTCCCCTGAGGCCTTCTGGTGAGGACAGATCCCTGCTGGAGACTGATTCTTTGCATGAATCACAGCGTGGGTGTGTGTATATGTGTGATCCTGTGTGTTTATATGTATCAAACCTTGTTTGTGCTCACTCGCTTGGCTCGCCGTCTGTCTTAATTTAATTCAACATATCTCCAGCTTTTCTCTTATCTTTTACACTCGCCTTGGCAACCATCCTCCACCCAGAAATTGTATTTTGCCAACTTGCAGCTGAAATGTTGGACTCATTTACATTTATTCTCTCATTTCTGGTTCATGGCATGGTAAATTTTGTACTAAAATGGATCATAGTGGATACCTGGGAATATTTAAGTACAATAAACAGGAAAAGTAATATGATTCATCTCACTTGTGCTAGACTACTGTCAAAAATTACATCTAAAGCCCACAAAAGACTAGTTTGATTACAAAAAAATCTGTGACTCCATGTTGACTTTGAAGCTGCATCCATCAGCTGTCCATTAGCATGAATATGCAATCTGGGGTTAGTACTGGATAAGCTAGTGTTAGCCCTGGACAGGCTAGCAACTTTCACGCTTAGACTGGTCCCCTGCTACTCATAATTTTTTCTTCAAAAATAATTTTATCAAGAAAAATGGCTTGACACAATGTCTGTAACCAGCATACATTAAGTGCATTGAATCCAATGAAACATTAAGCATAAACAAACTGCCTCATATACTGCCTACTATGAGGCTGAAGTTGACAATCGATGTGGCAATCGGCTGACGATTGATTCCACCTAATTGTTTACTACCTTGAGCATCTTTAATTTGCTGTAAATTAAAATCTTTAACACTTACACTCTTCAAACATGGATTAGATTATTAAACATGTTGGTCTCATCTGACCGAAATGGCCTGTGGCTTCTTGCCAATGTTACATAAATGCCAGATTTGTGAAGCACAATTAATTATTATTATATGGGCAGATTGTCCTTCCTGAGCTGCAACTTCTCCAAGGTAGCCTTAGGCCTCATGAATAGTTTTCTGATTAATCCTTTTTTGCCTAGTTTGCCAGCTTAGGTAAACAGTTGTGGTTGTTATACTTTGCCATTCTTTGATGGTTGATTTAACAGCATTCTGTGAGTTGATCAAAGCCTAAGATATTAGTTTTTAATTTAATCCAACAAACTTCTCTCGACAAAACTTGAGAATTTTGTTGAGTTTTGCTGACTAAGGCCTTCACAAAGCCTCTGTAATTACACTGAGATTAAATTACAATCAAGATGACTATATTTTATTTCTTAGCAGACTCTGACGGCATTTTGTTCAACAACAGTAAAGGAAGCTTCACAAAAGCATACCAGACTTTTAAATATATAAAAAAGAAAAGCATTTAATCCTCCTTCTTCCTCTTCACGTCATCTTTAACTTAAATTCTTTTAAAAAATACTGAACTTTGTCATAAACTCCTAAAATCTAAATAAGGGAGCTGTGAATACTTTCAAAGGCACCAAATACTCTAAAGAAATTCTGGCCTTGGCTGTGTTATGAGAAACCAGGTTACTAAAAGTTCAACCATCGGACTGCAGGAGGTTGCACAGGGTGGTTCAGAGAAAAACCTCTGTGGCCACAAGAGCTTAACAGTGTTCCTGAATACGTGCCAACATGAGTACATCCTTTGCAGAGGCAACTGTGACCCAGGTTATTTTGCATCATGTTGTAGCAGACAGTATGATCTCTGCAAGACGTTTGATGAAGCTGGTAAAATCTGTGGTTACCTTTCATCACATCCCAGCCCTCCACACTCTTGCTGTTGCTGCTTTGACCTGAAGTTGACTCTTAAGCTTGTCTGGCTGGTGAAATTCACCCATTTCTCAAAACAGCTTGGTCCGATTACCTCTTCCTGAGGTAAACAACTGGTTTTCAAATCTGAACAGCTCAGAGCCTTTCATTCTGTGCATGTCATTTGTTTTATTATATATTTCTATACAGCTAGCAAAAAACAATTGCATGTACTTTGAAAGAATGAATTTGATCATGTACATTCACAGCAGACATGTTGCAGTTGAAATAAAAAGAAGTTGTAAAACCATTTTTGGATCTTGCCCAATCTGCTGGGGACATAGAGCTGTCCTTAGTCATTTTGCTTATTTTTGAATGAATACCATATCAGGGTGTTCTAGCAAGACCCATGGCTGCTGAAAAGGATTTGTCACCACAGCATAGACACATCACACTGACTGACTCATGAACAGTAGTAATGTGTAGTATTTTAAATTTAATTAAGCTGAATGGTGGAATGCAGCATCTTTTAAATGTCCAATCCTGCCAAAAATGTTTGGAAAGGAGTCCATCTTGCTTAAATTCAGAAATATTTTTAAAACATTCCAAATAACGAGATCTACTCTTGTATTATGTTCAATGCTTTGCACAAGTATTTTTGCATATTATAATTACATCTTCCAATTATTTGGAATATGTTAGATTTTTTGAGATTCATGTGACAAAGCAATACAAAATTCTGAAATATTGTGAAGTGCATCAAAAATAATAAATGGCTATTATGTGTTATTATTTTACAGTTTAAAATGCGTCTTAATCATCTCAAGTCCCTGTTTAGATACTAGCCTTCTAAGTTTGGAAATATTTCTCAGTGAACTCTAAAAGATCCCTTGGGCAAAAATCACACAGTCTTCACAAAGTTCAGTAAAATGGAATATGTTTTTAAGTTGTTTGTAATTTATTTTAGGCACTCAAATAATTCAGACAGAAAAGACTTTTCAGTCATTTTTGCAGATAACTTTAGACTTTCAGCTAAAGTCATCTGCAGAGATGACTTTAGCTGAAAGTCATCTGCAAAATGAGAATCATCTGTTGGAGATGGTGTATAGAAATAATAATAAAAAAAAGTGGCCAAAGCAGTCCCCAGGGGGTATACCAAATTTTTGATCAGCAGAATCTGTTATAATTCATGAACATGGTGACACTGAGGCCTCTCATTGAAAAATAAGACCTGAACTATTCTAAAGCAGTTTGTGAAATCCCCAACAAGCTCTTAATTAACATTTTGTGACTGACAGGGTCAAATATGAAGTTAGACTGGTGTGTGTGTATAAGAGATATTTCCCCCAGAATGGGATAAATGTCCCTTATGCTTGATTGTTGCTAGAATTAAAAATAAATGTTTCTATTCCCTTTCAATATTGAAGATCAAAAACTGTACATCTCCAACAAGTAAAGCAGATTTTGTTTTCTTCCCTTGCTGTTCTCCTCTCTGTCTTTTTTCTTCCTGCAAGCCTGCAGGGTCTGCCCAGGCTGTTTTGATTTAGCAGCGGGTGAGTGGCAGCCTCGACCCCACCTGACCCCAAGCTCCAGATTCTGCTGATGTCAGCATCTTGCCGCAGATTGGAGCATGCAGTTTTTAAACAAAGCCCTAGTCTCGGCGCCCCAAGGGGGAATCATCCACTTTATTTTTTAAAGGGGCCATGCATCAAATCAACCAGTGGCTGCTTTAGAATTTCTTAGAATTTCTCTCATTTTCTCACAACTGAGTCACCAGTGTAGATACTGCTGATATTCTTGAGGCAATAGAAGACAAATAAAGTCAACAAGTGACCTCTCATGGCAGTGTTTTGTCATGGTATCCTGTCTTGCTTTCCTCTTGTCTGATGTGTTTTGTGTAGAAGCGGAACAGGCAGATTTATGAAACATACTTATACAGAGCCCTCCTATCATCACTGCCTGGATTCTCTCCCACATACTACCACAAATATATTGCTTTTATTTATTTATTTATTTATTTATTTATTTATTTATTTATTTATTTATTTATTTATTTATTTATTAACCTGTTACGCTTCAAAGTTAGACTCGGTTACTTTCCTTTTACAAGACAAACATGTTTTAAACCTTTGTATGCTGCTCAGATTTTTTGTGTTTTCAATTGAACACAACCAAACAATGTTCATGTTAAAACACTCAATAGCTTTTTACTTCATCTTTAATACAAACAATATGAGCAGAATGTAGTAATGAAAAAACCTAAGATGCCTTGACTAATTACCAGGATTTTTATCTTAGAGAAATGTTCACAAATTCAATGAGCAGTTTCTATTTATTTCTTCTGAATTAAAATCCATTACTGAAACAAAATGGTGGTAAAGGTGTAAGTCAGCTGCAACATGTGTTTGATGCTGTTTTTCTATGACTCAGTCGTACTGTTTGGTAACTGACGCCTTGTGTTTGTGGTCAGAAAACAGTCACATTGACAAAGACTTGTCTACTAACGTCACAGCAGATATTAGTGCATCTGATTTAGAAGGTTTAAGAGACACTCTGCAAAGGAACAGAGCAAAGTGAGTGCAAACAGGGGGTCAGCATGGAGAAGTAAAGGTAAACATCCAATACAAAACACCCAGAACAATCATGCACACATGAGCACACACTGAAGCTCCAGAGCTGGCATGCTGTCTACACCTGACCTAACTTTATTGACTCGATATACCCCTGCTGGTTGAATGTGCTGTGTGTGGAGATTTTGTGTGAACAGCTGGGTTGGCGATTCCAGGCTACAGGCCCAGATCAGCTAATATCTCCTGGCTGGCCCTGAGGCCCGGGGAAACACCATCCATAAAGAAACTCTTATCTGGCTTGGGCCTCCTTACATTGTGCTGCTAATAAAACACCACAGAGACTCTTTGACTTGATTCAAGGCCAGGCCATTTTTTTTAAGTCCTAGATGAATCGAGCAAACCATCAGGGGTTTGGCCAACTTAATCTTTTTGTGATTTGTTCAGTTTCTTTCAAAATGAAATTACATACAGTGGATGTTTTTTTGTTTTTTTTTCAAACACAACTGGTCTCCTTAATAACCCTAGCAACCAAACACTGCTTCACTGCTTGGGGATAACATGAGTTTTGTTCAGATCTTTCAAATGTGAGCGAAGCACATCAGTCAAATTATCCACCTATTACATTTTTCCCCATCAAATTTAATCAGTCACACAGGATGATTTAAGGACCCTTTGGTGAATTCTAATGCTAGTATTACACAGATGTCTGCGAATCACATAAGGTCTCATTATCTAACACTGGCGCCACTGTCTGTTAAAACCACACAGCACTGCTGATCATCTCATCATGAGATTCACATTAGTTTTTTGTTGAAGCACGGTGGATTAGTGCATCTGTATGGAAGTAAGGAAAATAAGACTCTGTGGTAGAGAATTCACAAGGTGACATCAAACTCTTCTTTGACCATCTTTAAAGCTATGACTTTCAAAGTCCTTCAATCTGTTCTGCCAAATGTAGTTGTACACTGAAACAAGTGTGTACACACTGTGCAAATTAAAAAAGTTCAGCATCATTATGTTTAAAATGAGTTTGAACTCAATAGGGCATGCAGTGGGATTTGTAGCTTGAGCTTTTCATAAGCTTAGCTTCAGGAAAATTATAAACATGACTTCTGATCGCTTTGTTTCAACTATGATTTTTTTCTTGCCACCTGAGCTCTGTATCTACTAATTTGCTCCACAGGTACCATTGGGACTCTTGGTACCCAATAGTTCTAAAACCATTTTTGGATCTTGCTCTATCAGCTGGGGACATAGCTGATAGAGCTATCAGCTATCAGTTAATACTTTATGGAGATGCTAATGTAATTCTTTATGCAACACTTTGCACTTATTCACACCGCCAAAGTTACCGAAGTCTGGTTCAGTAACCATGGTGTTACTACGCTTGATTGGCTAGCAAACTTGTCAAACCTGAGCCTCAGATTTTTATGAATAAATTTTTAAGGTTTTATTTTTGTGAATATAAATTCACAAAAATAAAAGCTTGCAATATTTCACTCCCTGTGCAATAAATCTATTTGATATATGAGTTTCAATTTTTTAAATGAGTAACAAAAAAGCTTCTATTTTTCACAATTTTCCAATCATTTTTATTTTTTACTTTTTTAAAATTTAATTAACAATTAACTTTCAATTTGGTCCTTGCTATTAAACCAGAGGTGTCCAAAGTGGGGCTCCAAGGCCATTTGCGTCCCTTGGGATGATTTTGTCCATGATGACGACTCAAGATTGGCATAAGTTTGATTCACCAAATCAGTCAGGTACATAAATCACACTACTTTACTTGTTGTATTAAGATATTTTGTGTTTATTTTATTTTTAATCAGGTAGTAATGAAAAAAGAAAGTATTTTGCAATATTAATCAAAAGTGATAAACATTTCGTGGCCCACTGAATACTTTCAACTTGTCATTTTTAGCCCCTCCCTAAGGCAAACAGTTTGGACACCACTGTATTAAACTGTGTAATCTATTTAAGTTTTGCATTCAAATTTGTAAATTTTTTTATTATTAATATATATATATATATTTTTACCTAAGCCAACCCAGACAGCTGCATCAAATCACTGCTTTTGGAGCTCCCCTTGAGTGTAGAAATCCTTTTTGCAATCAACCCTCCTTACTTTGTGTATACATTGGCAGGTCTAAATGAGTGGTATTTTATTATTCATTTCCACAAAGAAATTGATCCAAAACTCTAAAAACCACAATTTTGTTTGATTTTTGATTAATTGGTAAGGGGCATTTTGTTACTCTTTTCTTTAATGGGCTAGGAATCTCATTAATGCTCCAAAAACAGCAAAACCCTTTGAGAGAAAAAGTAAAAATACAAGGTGAAGTACAAACTCTAAAAGGTGAACAAAAGGACCTGTGCAGGTTGATGTTGTAGTGCCACAAAATGTGGCCTCTGTCTAAGTGGAGTTGATGTGCCTTCCATTCCTGCAGCTATCGAGTGAAGAGGGTGACACTTGACCTTGAAGTCCTAGATTTGTTTTTGTAGCCCTTAGGCCATGGCTCTGCTATACAACACATAAGCCCTTTCTGTCTGGTCTGCTTTGCTTCCTTCTGGCATCTCTCCAGTGCCTGAAGCCATTTAACAGTCACAGAAAGATCCCTGTCTTCTAAACTTGCCTCAGACAAACCTATTTTAAATTATAAGGCTACTTGTAAACTATGTACTTCATGTTTTTCCTTTGCGGATTTTTATGTTGGTGTTAAACACTGAATACAACATAAATTCCAGCCCAGTATAATAAAAAGCCAGCTACAAAGAGTTGTTCCTCAGCAATGGTCTCTCCTGAAACTTGTTTGTACCTCATTTATCATTTACTGTTCTTGAGAGAGGGGCTCATTCTGCCCCCACAAGATGCCGCCCTGGACGGTTGCCCACCTCGGCCATCAGAAACCACCACAAACAGTAAAAATTACAAACAAAATATGTTTACAACTTTTTTTCTCTATTTAATTTTATTCTTTTTTTTTCAATTTATCTGTCTTGTTTAGTTTCTAAACTATGAACAAAAATAAGAGACAACATAAACACTGTGATGTATTTACCCTGCCCTGGTAGCCATCCAACTCACAAACTTTGTGAGTTGGATGCTTTAAAAGTTAAAAAGGTTTTTTTAAAAAAAGCTTAAGAATTAAAACTTCCCTTGCCTCATTTTTGTTAAATTGAGCAGGCAAATCAATGGTACACCCTTACCCGCCATTATTTGCATGGCCGCCACCAACTGCCCGGGGTGTTTAAAATGCACATCTTAGATTAAGTAAGAAAAACGTAATACTGGAAATGTATTTCATCGATGTATTTATTACATTTCCTATAATGGTCCCTGATGATTTCTGTCTGACTGCAGAGTGTTCTTATATTTTGAATTAATAAAATATTAATGAAATCACCAGAATTTTGTAGAGGAAAAATAGACCTAATAAAATTTTAGCTGTAATAAAAGAGGTGCAGTCAAAAGAATATAAGATTATTTTATTGAAGAGTTTTAGCAGTGTTTCTGTTCTGAATTTTAAGATGTGATGTTTTACTGTTTCAACAGGAAGATTTAAAAACAATCTTTCACCAGTTTAAAAGAATTACCATAAAAAACTTCAAGTGCTGGGAGTTGTTACTAAAGGGGTTATTAAATATCAGAAGTGGTAACCACAATGTGACTCAGCAGAGGCATATACATACAAACACAAACACGCACACACGCATGCACTCATGCACACATGAGAGTGATTAAACCTCTCGGTGCACTGTCTCATGGTTAGATTTGTGTCCCGACATGTACCCTGACCTGAAAAGAGAGTGAAACAGCCCAAGGCAGGGATCATGTTCTATAAAACTGGAACGCTGACAGACTGCATCGACTCTCTGGCAGCAATCGTTAGAGTGTAACTGTAGAAAGAAACAAAACAAATATCTCATTTTGAATAGGGAACCACTTGTAATACTGTTATAATAAGAACTGGTACAGAGGTTTCTGTTTGACTGACACATGCTGATTTAAAATAGTTTTTTTTATGTGTTTTTGTTTTAGACTTTTGTGTTGCCCCCTCTCTTTTGGTTCTGGCACAATGTGCAACATAAAAGCCGGCCACTTCAGAGAGCTTGTTGAGCTTTCAACTTCAACATGCGCCTTCTGAGACCTCCACTCACTGTCGGAGCACTCAGAACAAAGCACACCATCCACTCGGCAGCCGCTAGAAACATTAGGCCACAATGTGTGTTTTTGCGTGTGTATGGGTGCGTGTATGCGTGTGCGAGAGATAGCAGGGCAGATATGCTGCATTAATGGATTGAGAGGTTTTCATTGCTGCTGTTTATGCTTGTTTGGTTTATTACTTGACTGGCAATGATTTGGTTTGCTGCATTAATGTTTAAATGGCATTATACACAGCTTGTTAGACCAACTACATTAAATTTAAATCTTATCCTGGAATGAACTCCATGCTGATGGATATGCACTTCAATGAAATAAAAAAGCTAAAACACTATCATGCAAAGTTTCTAATGAGTCATTTTGTAGTTTGATGTTTTAAACTTGTCTAGTCTCACTCTTTTTGATGAGAACAGAAATTCTGGCAACAAGTTGGTATTTTAGAATGTCATATCATCATAACTTTAGTTGAAACTATTTTTTAATAGTTATTCAGTGACTAAGGAAATGTAAGTGTATTGAGAGTTAATTTGTAGAACAAAGGTATATATTTTTTTAATCTACGCACAGCTAAAGAGGATTAAATAATTTAAAATAATGTGAGGTGATAAAATGTGAAAGATTTCAAGGGGTGTGAATACTTTAGCTCAGAACAGGCTTAGAGTTCATCTAGCCTAATTTGTCTCTTTTTCTTTCATGTTACCCTTGGCTTGGATGCAAACACATCTTCAAAGGCAGTATTTGACCTCTGTCACATACACACACACACTCTGTACCTCTTGCCAACACACTGTTTTTTCAAACCTCCTTAAAGATAGACACATCAAAGACATCTATTGGCAAGAATGACCTGGTCTGACTAGAGCCACTATGACTGGAGCTGAGCTTCTTTAAACAAGCAGTGCTCTGAGCTATGATTCTGCAGGTCACCTGCTTAACCACAGCCTGGGGGAAGAGAGGATCAGATGAAAAAAGAAAGGGGGCTGTTGGTCTGTTTCTTCACCACCTTTTCACACCTGCCATGATGAAATTTCCTTTGCAACGCTCATGTTCCTGTTCCCTTGTCTTTTTTTTACACCCTTTTCTCACTATCCCCCCCACCCTCCCTCTTCTTCTATACAGTCTTCTCTCTTTGCCTCATCTGGGCAGCATTAGTGGGGCCGCTGACACACACAATTCTGACAGGCAATCAGCAGCATGGAGACGTGCAAAATGTGCCAATGGAAAATTCTCCTCACAGCTGTAAAGAGCGAGAACCCACAACCGGCCCAGTGGTGTCTGGACCTTGGAACAGATGCCTCTGAAGAATGATAAAGAAAGTTATAGAGGAGTAAAAGGTACAAAACTTTCTCCAAACACAGAGCACAGCCAGTGCTGGGGTGAGCTGACAAGAGGTGGGTCCTGACCCTTCACTCAGACTGATGCATTAATCTGCTGACAAGCCCAGCTGCTCCCACAGCTCAAGCTTTCCCAGAGAGGCTCCACTCTGAGCAAATTGGCCATCTTCTCCCGTCAGACCAGTTTGACTCAGATCTGTGGACTTAACTGTTACCTGAGGCAAGTCAGGTCAAAAAGGCCCAGCCTGCTCTGCTAAATTATAGCCTTGCTTGCTTTATAGTGCCTGAGGCCATGTCTCTATACGAATGTAGTGACTAACCAGCTGCTTCACCCATAAACACCAACGAAGGAAGTAACACACAGAAAACACATTAAGATAGCCAGGGCCCCATTTTTGTGCACTTATCTAAAACTCCTAACCCAGAACAGGTTGTTCCAGATTAGCAGTTTCAGCAGCCTTGGACGTCCTCCCAGCAGACAAAACTTTATGCTGTAATTATCCTGTAATATAGCTGCAAGAGGGACTCAATAGTCTGCAAAGGATTCCTAAAAAAAATCTAAAATCTAGTTATAACATTGTGACTCCAAGGCAGTGTATTAAGGTAATTGTGTCTCTGTATGGATAGCCAACGCTTTTTAGAATTCCCAAGCATAGCTTATCAAATAGACACACACCTCACACACAAGCACGCACACACACACACACATATGTGTATATAAACATATAAATTGTGCTTTTGTCTCAATGTTTTATCTTTTTAAACTTCAGTCTTTAGCTCAGTCAACATGCATGACTTATTTAATCACAAGATCAAGTATTGTCACTGGTTCATCGATCATCACTTTTATCATTTAGATGAGATATATTGTCATATGTAGCCTGAATCCAAGTGCATTTAGTAAAGATTTATAAGGTGGTTTTTCGAGTGAGGGTAATTTGGAGAAATGTTGTTTAATCACCCTACAGAGTGCTATCTGTGGAGAGCACACTGTGTCTACAATTCCCTACTCTGGCAATTGACCACTTGTGGTAAAAACTGTTTCAAAACACAAAAATTTTGGCAGTGCTTAGAAAGACGTTGATATTTCTCTCCAGTTCTGACTAGAACTGTTCACAAGGATTCATCAGTACCTTTCTCCAAACATTAACATCTGGACAGCCAACCTTATACTGAGGAGCCAAACAGTTGTACAAGTGTCACTTTTCTCCATATAAATAATGTTTTAGGGTTTAATAAAAGAGGGTCTAATTGCACCACTGTAATGTGCACTATTATTAATTCCCGAATAACTTCAAGTTAGTGCTAAACATGTGATGTGAGGAAGAGAAAGGAAGGCTGACATAGAACTAGACTGCAGCTGCTGTCAAATACTCTCTCCTTTGGTTGCCTTGGACATAACTGTAAGATTTCATAGCAATATTCATAGCAAAACATTTAGTATGGGCATTTGGAGATTTGTGATATTGATTTTATGTGTGTATGACTACCAAAAATAATAAATGTCTAAAAGAAAAACCCAATTTGCTTATCTGATGAACTTTATGCTCACAGCACTGATGGTCACCTCTTTCATGACCAAGTTTGGCAGGTGGATTCCTATCTGCAAGCAACATTATGCAATTTTCTCCAGAAGTCTACATCAATGAGAGCCAATTTCAGCACTTTGGATGACGTATGTTAAAGCCCACAGTGTCTTGCCTGGAGTACTCTAGATAATCTTTGTAATGTGCAAAATTTATCCTCTTTCTCTGTCACCACTAAGCTACTTATGAGCCATATTATCATTAAAAATGTCCATCAGATTCAAAATCATCAATGTGCGTTGCTGATATTTTCTCATTAAATATGAACACGGTACCAAAATGTATGTCACATATTTCTGCCACCTGTGATAGATGACATGATCATGGTCTGTAAAGGAAGATGGTGAGTGATTCAAGCATAACTTAGCCTGGGATGTTCCAGCAGTAATCACACTACAGCCATTTTACACCTAAGTGTGACCTAACCGAAGCATGTCTGCACACTTTGATGTCCCCCTGCAAACACATTATGGGTCTCTAAAGTCTTGTTTTTTTGTGGATGTCAAATGTCACTTCAGAGTCAAGATTTGCTGGCTAATAAATATGTGTATACGCTTGGATAGGAGGACTTTTTTGACATTCAGGTCAGTGCTCTGCCTAAAAGATTCTCTTAAATCTATTTTAAAAAGAAAAACTTGTATTGTGCTTATTGTAGCAATACATTGGGTAGTCTTAATGTTTGGAATGACCTAACCCAAAGGTACCTCTCTGAAGCAGTGAAAGTAGTTTTGACCTAAAAGAAACTAAAAACATATCTAGTACTTCAACACCTCACAGTTCATCTCACTTCCAGTCTTTCTCGCTTTCACAGATTGCTCTACCAAGAACTGTTTTCACTGTAGGCTTTTCAAATTAAGCACCAAATCCTCTAATTTATCTGTACATGACAGCAAGAGAAAGATTGTAGGGAATGAATGTATAACATTGGGCACTAAATGAAACAGATAAAAGGAGAAAGATGTCACAGACAGAGACAGAAAGAGTGTGTGTGTCAGGGTTTTGGAGGTCTGGTGTCTTTGATGTCGACTGAGCAGTGCCCACATGTCCAGCCCCTCTCTGCCAGGAAATTACAGCTCCGTCCCCCCGGAGCCCCGCTGACTGCTAGGAGAAACACTCTGTTTGATGTTCTAAAGAGGGATCTCAAATGCAATTTGGCCTTTCATCTCTTCTCTTCTTCTTTGTGTGCAATTCATCCAGACTTTGACAAAGTTAGCAACATCTTCACAAGTTAAAAATAATATTGCACTGCTCTCTAAAAAGTTACTTGAAGTACAATAAATGAAATGGAACAAAACATTAAGACTGTGAATTGCTTCTCCATTAGAGTAATTACTCCTTCTGATGTAAATTAAAGTAATTTATAAGGAAATATGCTATAGTAAAGTATTGCATGACACATTGTATTATATTGTTTTAAACCTTTTATGTTTTGCAGCATTTTAGGTTTTGTCAAAACTCTTCAAGCTTACAAAAAATCTACATGTGTACATGCCTGCAATTGCTTTTACAAAACAAATAGAGCCATACATTTTAAAAAGTGGAATGTGGACAGTTACCTACTGCTACAGTTTAGATGATTTTAATTCTTTTGAGAACACATAGATTTTATATATGACTAACTTTAAGAGACAGTATTCTTTTGTAAGCTAAAAAGTTGGTCAGGGATTGTAAGGCTATCTTTTCTGAAATGGAGTCCAGCAAGCCATATTGTCAAATTCAAAACCTGTCACTGAGCTGTTGCAACGGTCTAACATGCACGTCATGGCATATTGATGCTTGTTCCATTTTGTCATTTCATTTGAAATCAAAGTAAAAGTTGAGAGGTGGACGTAGGTTGAGGATAAAGATACTGTGGGTCTTTTGGCATAGTGCTCAGAAGGATTATGCACGCTGGTTGTTTCAATAAGCAACATTTACTATGTGCTCTCATCTTCAACAAAATCAGTATCTATTTCTTAGAATTAACTTTGACTTTTAGACTCATTGAGACTCATTAAAAAGTGTTTTAGAGGATACAGTCTTGGACTTTGAATTAGGCTGCAATGGCTCAGTTTCACTATTATTGACTGTGATACATCCAATAGGTTAAAACACCACGATGATGCTCTCCTATAACTTGATGCTCTCCTACAAATCCCTATCTGCTTGAAGTCTCTTGACAATGGCATTGTTTATCTGACAGTGTGCAAATTCAGCCTCCAACATCTGTCATACTTCTGTTATTATTATGTTAAGCTGTATTTTATGTTGAATTTAAAACTCAAAACAAAATCGATCTTTCTTAATTCATATTATTGGGCTCAGGCAGGCACAAACAGCTGTTTTGTGTTGCCCTCCACTTGCTCTAAGCTTTATTAATAAGCTCTCGGTTCACCCTGATGATTTATGATACAGTAACACCCTTGAGCAGGGGAGGGAAAGACATAGACTACAGCCACAGCTGGGGGTGTTTGCCTTTGCACAGAGTTAGATTAATGTTCAACAGGCTGTTGTTTGGCTAAAGGAGAACATTGCTTTTCAGATGAAGCACTTATCCCCATGCCACTCTTTACTGCCACATCTCTCGGCTCACTTCTCTGTAACCAGTGTTTACTACATTTCTGAGGTTGCAAGGGAGGGACAGGTGATAAAACCAACATTCACTGTTAAAACAAACCAACTTTTCGGGATTGGGTTATTTCTTCTGATTTGGCCGAGCAGAGAAAATAAATGTGACCAAAGGAGATGATCTGCTTGTTTGGAAAAGAAGGAGAACCTTTCATGACATCACCACAATGAAACCACCATTGTTGACAATGTTTTATTCTGAGACTAGAGTTTTTTATAATCCCCATCATACCTCATGAGAGTTAAGTGAGTAACACACTGACTCTGGTTGACCCTGTCAAGCCTGAGACCCATCCCGTGTGACTTTTCACACAGTGGCCTTAGCAGAAACTATTGTAGCGCTGTGGTGATACAGGATTATGCAGTGTCTTACAAAAGTATTTAACCTTTTTAACATTTTATCACACTAAAACACCAAACTTCCAACTTTTGTTGAAATTTTATGTGATAGACTAAAACAATGCAGTATATATTTGGAAAACTGAATAAGATTGATGCAGGGTTGTAATCATTTTCTAAGTTCTCATCTGAAGAGTTGGCATCCAATTTGATTCATTCCTCCAGATTCAATACTGTGTAGAACCAACTTGTGCTGCAATTGCAGCAGCATGAGTCTGGGGGTTTGCCTCTGCCACATTTGCACATCTAGGAACAAACCTATTTCCTGCTGTGGATCATTGTCCTGCTCACAGGTTCTCTGCAGCATCTTTCTTCCAGAATTGCTGGTCCTTCTACTAAAGAAACCCATTATGATGATGCTGCCACCATTATACAAAACTCAGGGTATGGTGCAATCAGGTTGATAATCAGTGTTATTCTTTTGGTGCACAGAGAGCTTTACATGTGGGCCACAAAGTTTTTATTTTGGTCTCAAATGACCTGAGCAGCTTCTTTTAAATACTTGCTGTGCTTCTTGCATGGATTGAAGTAAACCCTAACAGGGTGTTCATGTCAACAGTGGCTTTCTTCTTGTCACTCTTCCATAAAGATCAGATTTGTGGAGTGAATAACTAATGGCTGTCCTGTGAACAGATTCTTACACTGTTCACAGGACAACCATGAGCTGCAAGTGGATCTATGCAGCTCTTCCAGGGTCACTGTGGGCCTCCTCATTCCTTTCCCAGTTATTTTTTCCCCCTGCCTGACCAGTCTTTTTTTTTTAAGTGTTGTTTTTCTATATTAAAACAACTGATTTACCAGTGCAGTGTGAGAATATGTTGAAGCTTGTTATATTATTTTATAAGCAAATCCTGTTTCACGCAACTGTGTTTCTGAACTGTTTTTTGTGTTCTTTCATCTTCACAATGCTGTTTGTTCATTAATGTTCTCTAGCAAACATCTGAGGCCTTCACAAACCTGCCTTATTCATAATGAAACTACATTACACACAGTTGGAATCCATTTAGTAAATATAGCTTCTAAACTAAATCGGCTCCCTTGGGTTTTATTTAGGAGTATTAAAGTGAAGGGAGCAAAGTACATAAGCACGCCACACTTTTCAGGGTTTTTGATTTGCAAAAAGGTGGACAACTATGTATCATTTTTTTCTAGTTAACAATGAGGCACCCTTTATTGTTGGTTTTCTTAATAAAATTGCAACAGAAAACAATAAAGTTTTAGTTTGTATAGTCACAAAATGTAAAAACTTTAGCACGTGTGAATACTTTTGTAGCGCTGTGTATCAGACCAATAGCTCTACTGTATTATTGTTGAAATTCACAAAAATTCATAAACTAAAAGCATCTATTGCACATTGTTCAGACTGCAAATATTTGACACCACCCAGGTATGTCACCTATACCTATAAATGACACCACTCCATTCCTACGTGAGGCGTTCTTCTCCTAATTAAATATGGTAGGACTGAGCAGCCAGAAAAAATGTTTTGAGTTAGCCTCAACCTGAAACATATGGGACTCTACCACTACTTGGTTCGTCCACGGGGTAAGTGCCTGACCTCTTCCTGTGGCTCTTTTGTTCTCAGATGGGCCGAGAGGTATCAGGGGATTGCTTATCACTCTGACACAGGAGGCCAGCAGGACTTCATGGTTCAAGAGGGGAAATGACAGTGTGGCACTTATTTGTTTTCATAAGGAACACGGCGATATTGTCACCTCATGCACCGCAAAAAAAAAAAAAAAAAAAAAAAACAGGAACAGCAAAGCACTCCTTAAATTTTCTCAAATGTGATTCACAAGCTCACAACTGAAAAAGTAAGCAACTCTACTAAAGCTTTATGCATTTTTAATGGTGTAGGCTAATTACATGCAATGCTAAAGACACAAGCAATAAAGGAAGATATAGTGTCATTTTATGGTTTTGGGTGCCTGTGCCCAGTGAAGTAGTTGTGGTTCTCAGGTTAGACTGAGACACTCAGACATAGGGAGGTGATAATCTTGCTCTGTCACAGGTGCATTTCCCTTGAGTATATGTGGTTTTACACTTGGCTCACACAGCTGTGTGTGTTTGTGTTACCTCAGCAACAAAAAGACAACAGCTGCTGGAGTCTCACTACGAATCCCTGGTGAGCTTACAGTGGTCAAAATGATTTCTGCAATTGATGAGGAACAGAGAGAGAAATGAGAGAAAAGCTTTAGCTGCATACAGCATTTTTCAAACGTATAATTCTTTGTTTTGCATTTTGTCAGCCATAACTTTTAATGTATTTTTTGATAATTTTATGAGATGGAATAGACCAACAAATAATGGTGCCTTATTGTCCAGGAGGAAAAACATGTTGCAAATTTTCAAAATGTCTTACTTACAAAAATCTAAAAAGTGTGGCATGCATCTGTATTCAGCCCTCCTATATTCTGACACCTGGTTAATGTTATGAAAGCACTGAATGATTTTCATTTGTGATAGATGCTGCATAAATAAAAGTTGATTGCTTACTATGTTGTTGAAGTCTGTAGCTGTAACATGACACATATGATGCAACAGTTTATTTTACAATGTACTTACCCAACTAATGGAGAATTATGGAGACTCCTTGGGAACATGGGGAAATTTGTTTCTTTGCATTACCTCATAAAGTATTGCATTTTTACACAATACTTTTGAGTTTCCTCTCAAATAGGTTTTAAGTTCCCTTGCATATGTAAGTACTTATGCAGTACTTAGTGAATGAGTACTCAAAATGCTTATGCAGCATTTTGAGTACTGAAAGTCTTTCTGCTGTAATTACTAATTGATCATCACTGGAAATATAGATGTTTTTGTTTCTGCAGGTATACATGTGAACTTTGTTCTTTTATTTATTTGTTTACTGACCGAAATAAAACGATTAAATTCGGACAGGTTTAAGATGCATTTCTTGTGAACACTTGCACAATGTCCTTTTTTCTTATTTTATCTCCCTTAACCAAAGTATTTTTTTTAAACAGTTGTTTTTGTTTCATTAAAACCATTTATCTGTCAAGCATGCCACAATTTGCAGAAAACTGAGGTCAAAGAAGGGTTAGGATCTTACCAAAGACACTTTAACCGTATGACTTCCTCTTTAGTCAGACATCCTTAATATAACTTTGCTGCAGAGTTGCTCCTTTTTATTTTTGGTATTCTCAGATTATGAGTGAACTTGCACTAACTACAACTACAGTCAGAGTAACCATGACTTTATGCAGTGCACTGAAACAACCCTGAAGGTATACACTCTTATCAGTCATTCAATTTAAATGCAATCCTGTTCAATAAAGTCAAAATCTGGAGTGTTGTAAGCCCAAGGAGCGTTTACTTTGACTTATATATGTCTATATTGATGACAATGTAATTGCTGTTTTATCAAGAATACTGAAAGAAATACAGAGTTGTTTGTTCTATTATGCAAATTAAGCTGACATATTCATTATGAAAAGGCCAATTTGATAAGCTGGACACCTTGCTCTGCCCAGACTGACTCATCCACCTTATTCCTGGCTGTGGTGCTACTGGAGAAATGATTATGTTTGTCACGATGTGGAAAATAGACTCTGGTGCAAGCAACAATTACGGACACTCTGAAATGGTAGGTAAATGGTTTATTTGAAACAGGATAATGAATGGTCTGGAGATCAGTGGCTGTGGGAAGAAGTTCGAACCAGTTTGGGTTTATATGGAATTTCACTTTTAAGTAGCAGGCTATCAGTCAAGCTGAAATTTATTCTTTTTTGTTTGATAATCACACATTTATGGACCATTCCTTTTGGATATCTTTGAAATGTTCAACTTGCTGTGTTACTTGCTGCTTTACCTTTAATTAAATGGCTTTACCTGGTGGTTTTTAAGGATGATAGATTAATGCAATTAGTTGATTACTTTCTTTGTTTTCCTAACAGAACCGTAATCAAGATGAATGAGGCTGAATAATCTAAATTTAAGGCCTGGAAAGTCCTGAAGAGTTTATCTGTTTACTTGTAAACTAAAGTCTACTGAGGATGAAAATCCTTACATCACTGCTATGACCAATCACCCATAAAAAAGACCGGTTTTGAGAAGTGCCAAGTGCCTTATAGGAATGATACTCTGGTAGTGCATCACATCCCTGTTTTTCAACCTGTATCAGAAGTGTAATTGGCAAATAATGTGTTCTCAGTTATTTAAAGCACAGAAGTGATTTAAGAGCATATAAAACACCAAATTGAATTGTATTCTACCTCTGTTCTTGTCTATAGTAAAGAAGTTTATGAGGCAGATAAATACGTAAGTGCATGCAATCACAGCCAATTTCTTTGTGTAACCTACAATCTTTGAAGGGAGAAGGCACTGGCATGACAATTATACTTTGGACACCCGTATTTGTTCTACTAGAGACATTTTATTTACCTTTAACATACAAGATTGGATGTTGTGAATGGGAATTCTCGTAATGTATCACATGATCTAGGAATTACAGTTTAGATTTGTAGCCCCTCTCAAACAAGCAGCCTAAACTCTACCAGGAATAAGAGTTTAGACTCTTTTCATATGAAAAGGAACACTTTTCATATGAAAAGGAACACTATGAACAAACCAGATCATTTACTTAGTGAGACTGCCCTAGAAAAACACAACGTCTTCAGTGAGGGGTTTCTTCAGAACCGTTGTAATTCAGACTGCTACAGGAGTTCATTCCTGTCAACAAGCACCATCATCTACAACAAATCTTTGAGTTAACTTGCATGAAATGAGTCACAGCTTCATTTAATCATTTATATATAATAGCATAATGAAATTCTTGTCTATAATGGTTTCTGGTTTTGGTGCACTACACTCATATTAAAGTGTGTGTGTTTGTAGGACATGTAACAGAATTAGGTTAAATGCATACAATAGAAAGCATCAAACTGGTGATTGACCAACCAAGTAAAGAATTGTTTGAGAACAAGTGTCACATTATGAGTTAGAAATATATGTTAGCTCATTAATCATCATTGAACATGTTTGTCTTGCTCTGCTCAGAAAACTAGAAGAAAGTAGAATATCTGGTCTATTGCCCCTACCCTCAGTAACCCCTGACCTCTGAAACCCAGGTCCTGTTTAGACCCTAGACTGGGGGTTAGTAGTTTGACCTCACCCGGTTTGGATCAGCAGGCTAATGGCCTGCCGCTGTCACTGCTTGCCACAGTCTGACAGCTCTGCTAGACCTCATCACACTGACCAAAACAGGAGCACACAGGGCAAAGAGGAGGCAAAATGGGGTCCATTTGTGCATTTCAGATCTTGGTATGCATTTGTGTCACACAACACTGATTTCTTTTATGCTGGAAACACACGTGCACAGAGACCATAGACGCAAACATGAACACAGAGGGACTGTGTGCTTACAGTCAGTGCAAGCATGTGGAAGCATGTAAGCCACAGAATATTAAAACAAGGAAGACTCTGGTGGTTTCACAAATGGCAGCGCAAAAGGAGAATTATGTGTGTGTTGTGTGTGCGCGTGCGTGTGTGTGTACTAAGAGGTCCTGTGATGCTGAACAATGGTTCCTCTTCATCTGATCATGTGCTGTGATTGTGTGCACGTGTAATTTTGTATGCAGCCGTTAAAGTGTGCGTACGTGTGTGTCCCTTGCGGTGCATCTTGGTCACATGAAAATAGTACTAATGAGGGGCTACTGTTTACAGCTGGCACCAGCAGTCAAACCTCTGCTGCACAAACACAAACACACTGAAAGAGATAAGAAAGTCAGGCAGAGAGAAGGTTCAACCTGTCATTAAGTAAGAGAACTCCCAAGTCATTTAAAGTCCGACTCTGTCAACTGCAAAGAGTTTATAGCATATTTTACATTTAAAGTTGTAAATCCTGCAACAGTTTAATTTCATTTCAAATTGCAAGTTTTTCTGTCTAGCGACTAGTGCCAGAAACAGCAACTAGCTACATGGGATGGCAACCAGAAAATAGCTGAACTTGCATATACAGTATCTAGAGTCAAGCCAATAATCAAAAAGCTTAAAACTACTGAAACTTTAATGAAAGAAGACCCCTGTTTATCTAATGCAATATTATCATAAACTCACTGTTGGAAGACTGCAATAAATAGTGTCGAGCCTTAATAACAACCAGGAGTTAACTGTTATTTTGGGAGGCATTCCAGTAAAAGTCTTCTTCTGTTCTACCATCACAAACATAAACATGTGAACCTAATTTTGAAATTGATACCCAATAAATTTAAAATCATCCCCTGTGTGGGTGTGTTTCCCTAGTCAAGAACTTGGAAACTTTGTGAGAGTGCATATCATCATGGACTCTTTGTAATACCCAGACATTTTAAATGGAAAGAATTAGATGATTTCTGCCAGAAAAATGAAAACAGATGTTCATTGTGCCTTTCAGCAGAGTTAGTTTCTGCTAGAATGTTTTGAAGTGACCTGAAAACAGTTAATGAAGCAAAAAGTCAAATATGTGTTTTTGTGTATTTTACAAAAGTAATTGACAGGAATTTTTTTGATTCCATTCTATAAGTTGATTTTTTTTTCCTTTGATATGTAATGTTTGCATGTTTTATACAGTGGGGCAGTTGTTAGCACTGGTACGGGAAAGTTTAAAGTGTGTTGCTTTGGAGGGGGAAAATATACATTTAGATTTTATGTATGATGAAGTACTGAGTGAGATGAGAAAGGACACCACAGCTGCATTCTCATATCAATATGCAAGGTCATTTTCTTTTACTGTGCTGTAAATACTGTAAGGCTGTTTCTTATTCATATTTTCAGATTTAAGCTATTAACCTTTTCACCACAAACCAAAGTCTTTAGTCCACAGTCATTGCAAACAGATTTAAGTGTGCTAGGAAAACAAACACCTGCAAACTCTAACATAGTCGCATATGCATGGCATCATACAGACAAACGGAGAGTAGAGTGCCCATTGCATGGGCCAGTAATCACAGCCTCATTAGGACACTTTTGGCTGAAGGCATTTGTTTTATAAACCTTAATCCGTTCTCCCAGCGTGAAGTTTCCAGGTGATGCATTAGAGCAGGGAAGTGCTAGATATTTGTTGTTTGTGTACGAGTGGATGTGGAGCAATGATTTCCTCACTGGAAGCAAGCCAGCTGACAGTGTTTGGCAGCGCCTGCTGAGCCTTTGTGTGTAAACTTTCTGCAGCCAGAGAACCAAACACACTGTGTAATTGTTGTTCATGTCAGACGAAAGCTATTACAACGTGTTCTCAGTGCTCCCAGATGACAAAGATCTCAGTGCATTCACAATTTTGGAAAACGGCATTTTGTCATTTTCTTCTGCATTTGTTCCTCTGTTGCCTAATTAGAGATTTAGATTAAAACAGCTAGTGTGAGTCAAGACAAACCATCTCATCCTGGATCCGTTTGATGGAGGAGGTGCGCTGCTTTAATTACTGGTCTTCATCCGTTCATGTTTTGCTCAAATTGTTCCATGGTCACATGATGGGGGGATTAGTTGCCGCTTGTGGTCTTGGCTGGTTGTTTGAGGATAACACAGCTTTTGAAAACGCTGACCGTACAAAGACAAAACATAACAAAAAACTCTTTATGTCATCCAGGCAGTTTTGTCAACGTTGCCTGATGCAGTAAAAATCTGAGAAGAATCAAAAATGGTATTTTGTTCTTCTTTATCAAAGTTTTTTTTATGAATTCCACCCTGAAAATAACTTTATTCATATTTTGTCACTGTGCAGCCATGGATTTCAGTGTGTTGTATTCGGGTGTTGTGTAGTGGAATAACATAGTGTATATACTTGTGGAAAAAAAAGGATCAGAAAGATCTAATTTTTTTTTTCAGAAATAAAAGTTTAAAACATTTTGATTTGCCCAGTACTTTGACACCCCAAATAAAATCTCTTAAAACCAAATGCTGTCAGAAGTCACATAATTTGTAACAGAGTCCAACTGTACAAATAAAACTGCACTGAGAATGACTCAGAGGTTAGTTAGGGAACATCAAAATCCAAATAGGCTCAGCAAGACAAAGGGACACAGCAGAGCAGCCAGAGATGAAACAGAGAAGATATTAAAACAGTTTAAATTACAAACAAATATCTCCAAATTTGAATATTTAAGAGTATTGTTCAGTCTGTCATCTGAAAATGGGAAGAGCGTCACATAAATGCAAACCTTGCATTTATGTGAGCAGCCCACAGCAGTCCACTTTAACTGTAAAGTTGGGTGAGAAGAGTATTTGTCTGAGAAACAACCAAGAGGGACATGGTGGGAAAATCTGTCAATGCCACAATTATCGGTTTGCACTCCACAAGTGTGTTCTGAATTATTGAGTGGCAAGACGACACTTTTAAAAAAGCCATCAGAAGTCTTTGTTCAAAGCACGATGGGGGTGGAGATATATTTCTTCTGCGCGGACCAGGAAGTTGGTCATGGTCAATTAAAGGATGGATGGCGTGGATACACTGCAATACTGAAACATAAACCTGTTATGTGCTTTAAAATATTTGAGACTGAGGTAAAGTTGGTCGTTGTTGGTCATTCACTGAAAGACTGATGGCTGTAACTACAGTGACATGTAGTGACATAGAGGGGACTGTAAGCAAATGCATGCCACACTTTTATGAGCTTATTGAAAAAGAAAAACAACAACGCTGCAGCTTGTGGTTGGGATACTATGTAAAAATGTTCAAGCGCTATGAATCATTTTCTTATCAATCTTTTCATTCTTGCTTCTTCTGGAATCATTTTGTCTGTTAAAATCAGAATAATTTCCACATTCGGCTCACTGACCAAGGACTGTTCGCTGCTTGTTTTTCCTAGCTAATGAAAACCAGACACGACTCCTGGTGCCAGAAGGAAGACAGGGTAGTGGAAACAGTAGAGGATCTCGAGGCAATGTGAGCGATGCATTACTGCAAATGCTGAGGCACTGCTTGGCTGATGTTTGGATCAGAACATTGAAATTAATGCCACATGCTGTGAAGTGTGATCGCATGCAGAGTGGGAATCCATCACACTTCCATGACATGAGAGTCATAAAGTTATTTTCCTGTTAAGAAATGTTGTGATCTGTTCCTTGGTGTGAACGCTCACCGTACGGTGAATAAAGAAACAGAAAACAAGTGGATCGAAAGAAAAGGGGCTATTAAAACCATGTGTTTGGGGCAATGCCTGCAAGTGATGGCAGGCTGTTTTTGCAAGCCTGTGACAGGGAATTAAGGTGAGATGAGACACACAACGGGTGAGGAAGAACTGCTTGGCTTTGGTTATGGGGATGTGGAAATAAAGTTTTACATCCCTAGCTGTTTTATGGTGCCATTTACAAGACAGCAGGTGCAAGGCTATTAAAATCTCCCTTTACTTGTAAAATCACTTTAAAATGAATTGCACAGCCAGTCTGTGTGACGACTAATAAGAAGTTGAAGCAGGCCAGTAGCAAGTAAGGAAGAGAAGCTGGGCCAAATGAGTAGGGTTAGAGGAGGATTAGATATAAGAGCTCCTAGAGTTGAATCATTCTCAAGCTGAGCTGCAGTTCTGCTGAAAGTTTCACTCTTTGCTATCTAAGCTGCTCAGAAATACACATGCGCATCTGCACACACACAAATCAGCGAAGCACGGAGAGTGAGGCACTCCCTCTCACGCAAAGAGTTGCGATTGTGTCAGTGCATCAGGCGTCCTGCCAAAGGAAGGGGGAGTGAAAAAGCCTGGATGGAGGGAAGGAAGGGGGGGCGGAGGGGCCACAGGTGCTGAGTCTTAAGCCGGGTAGGATGAGTGGGGAGAGGAGGAATCAGGGTTAGGCAAGTGGACACATTAGGACACAGTAGAGGAGATGTTATTATCGGCCAGCCCACATTTTTATGACTCCACAAAAACCGGTGGCCTTAAGCAGGACAAGGAAGCAACCGCATGCTAAGGCTGGTGGCCCAAAAAAATGGTTGAAGAAGAGTAGTGACATCGAAGTGTTTCAACAAATAATAGCTGGAGCTGTAGCGTTTGCTACAGTCGTGACTTGTCTACTGCGTCATAAAAACAAATACATGACTTTTTGAAAATCTGATTGTCTGAAAAGTGTAAAACTGTTCCAGAATAAGTTGTTTTTGTTTTTGTTTTTTTAACTATCAAGCATGGACACATGCACATGTATAGGACTGGATTGTTTCTAAAAAAAAAAAAAAAAAAAAAAAAAAAAAAATAGAGAAGAGAAGAGGAGAAAGAGGAGGAGGGAGAGGAGGGGAAACATGCTGGTAGATTGTATTTGCTCAGCAGAATTTAATATGAGCGAGCCAGTGGTGCTTTTCTTCTGGGGCCAATTCCCTGGAGACACATCCATCTCTGAGAGATGGTTGGGAGGACAAAGGAGGACTGCCCCCAAGACTCAACCCAGACGTGCTTAAATACACATGCACACACATGGAGCATGATGGTGCACACGGATATCAACAGTTGCGAGCGTGTACGCCGCCGTGCACATATTCACACAAGTGCGGTGTTCAGACAGAGTCCGCCTTGTCTCACAACAACTATAGAGCTGGAACAGAGGGAGGAGAAGGAGGAGGGAGCTGAACTGAAAAGGACTCTGAGAGGTATACCGAAGTAAAAGGATAGAATGAAGGAGAACTCATTTAATGGAAAGTGACATGCTGGATGCAGGGTCTTGAAAGCAGAGGGAGATTGCTTTGAGAGAAGCAGAAAGGCAGGGAAGAAAAGAGATGTTGTAGTAAGCAGTAATGTCTCATGACAGCCCTGCCAGTCTAAGGAAACAGCATAAGGACATGTTTATATACAGTGTTATGGCAACCTTTCCAGGCTGCCTTGGCTAAATCTCAACCTTGTTGAGCCAGTCACTCACTATCTCTAGCAAACCTATTCATACTCTTGAACTTTTTTGTGATTTTGTCACTTCACAACTGAAAACTTGAATGTATTTCATTAGAATTCACTTTTATAGATAGACTCAAAATGGTGCATATTTGTGGCCCTATGTGTATTTTAAGTTCCCGTTGCGCTTTTATCCCTAAATAAAACTTAGTGGAACCAAAACTCACTAGAATAGAGTCAACCTGTTTTTGTTTTAATCTCAGAGTAAAATTGAAAGCAAACTGGTCTACATGCAACTGTATTTAGTGGAAGAGCAGTCACCTCACAATTTGAAAGTTGTAGGTTTGGTTCCAGGTTCCTCCCCTGTAACATGTTGCTGAACCCCTTCCAAAGGAGCTTAATTGTAGGTTTCTCACCGATCTGTAAATTAGTGAAAAATGCTGAAGTGTGAAGTGCTCTGAGTGGACAGAAAAAACAGAAAAGAGCCTAGAATATAGATTCACTCCATCAACTCTTTGCTGTTTCATACCCTGAACTCATCATCCACACAGTGAAACATGGTGAAGGTAACGTTATTCTGTGGGGATTCAGCTGGCACTGTGAAGCTATTTCAGAGGGGATAGGATGTTTACAGATAATCACAAACTAATTTGACTATGCTTGTGCCATTTTGCAAAAAAGAATTAGTAATAATTTCAGTCTATGGATGTGCAAAACTGGTGTAAAGCAACAGACTTGCAGCTGTAACCACTTTAACTTCTATTCATCATCTATTTTGAGTTGATCTACAACATAAACTGCAAAACAACACATGGAAGTTGTTTTGTAATATAAAGAAGGGGGGAACGATTTTACTTTTGCAAGGCTCATGTCTCACAGTGAGTTAATAATCGTATAAATTCTTTGACATTATGAAAAAAAGAAAACGGAAAATAAAAAATGTCACACTTAGGTGTTTTTCTTCAATCTTACCTCAACAAATTAAAGCCAACTGCGTCCTATTACATAAACGGCGTTTAAGGAATTGGGTAATTGTGTTTTGCTTAGTTGGTATAACAAGTCGCGTAATCACACTTGTGCGAACCCCTTGGAGATTTCAGGCCCTGGAACAGCCTCTAGCCCTTCTTAATTCATTTCCTGTTCCTGACAGAGGCAATGAAGGATAATAAGCTATACGCTACACTTACCGGTCTTGATGATGTAGTCATGCAGCTTCTCTAATAAGGAGAGAGAAGAGAGAGAGGAAGAAGGAGAGAGAGGGAAAGAGAGAGAGAAAGAGAGCTGTCTCATTAAATTCCCTTCCTTTGTATGATTGATGTGACGAATACATAGAGCTCCTCCAAAGACAGGAGCGTGATGAAAACATGCCATCAAGACCACAACCTGTGGTTCGACTTTGGGGAGATTGCTCATCTTCTTGTCTGGATTGATGGCTGTAGTGCAACACAAACCCTGAATGGTGCAGTGTGGTACGGAAGGGTAGTTAGATATAAAAGCTGCTGTCCCTTCTGAGGGTTATTGGCAAGACAGGCAGCTCTGGAAGCAAAACTGAAAGGATCATGTTCCAGGTCGATGGGGCTCCACGGCTCGGTCACAGGACTGTGATTGTTTATGAAGAGAAATGAGAAGAACAGTGCACTGTCAGTCACTCAGTCCTCATGTCCCATTTAATCCATTTCTTATTTTTAGTTTCTTCCTGACATTCACAGCATCTGTAAAATACCTTGCAAAAGCCTTCACAGCCTCACTTTTTGTAATATTACAACCATGTATTTTATTAAGATTTTGTGTGTTAGACCAACACAATGTAGCATGTAAATGAGAAGTGGAAGAAAAATAATATGGTGTTCAATTTTTATTTTTAATTAAAATCTGAAAAGCATGTTGAGCATTTGTTACCTTCAATAGGTTACCTCTAAATAAAATCTAGTCCAACTCGTTTTTGCATTAGTTAATATATTCCACATATGTGTAATTCAGCTGTTTCAAGAAGGCCTCATTATTTGTTAGAAAACTTCTGTGAACAAACTGCATCATGAACACCAATGAAAATAGCAGCCAGGTAGCAACTAAAGGAATGGAGCAGTTTGAAGCAGGTTTTCGTTGTGAAACACTTTCCAAAGCTTTAAAGATCTCACAGAATATTGCACATCTGCAGAACCTGGAAAATTGCTGAAAGAAAACCTAGAGAAGTTCTGCTTGCAGTTTCACGCAAGCAATATAGCACACAGAACAAACATGTGGAAGAGATGCACTGGTCCGGTAGGGACTTTCAAAACACTGTGTGGAGGAAAACTTAAAAACCATGACCATGGTGAAATATGACGATTGCAAAATCATGCAGTTGCAATGCTTTTTTTCAGCATGGATGAGGAAGCTGGTTAGAGTTGATGGGAAGATATTAATGAAAACCTGTATTTTGCTTAGTTGCTCCCTTCGTCTGTGAGAGGCTTTCAGCTAAAGCGCTAAACATATTTTCAGAGCTACAATGGCGATGTCACGATCTGTGTTTTCTGTGTATTTATTTCTAGTTTCTGTTTCCCTGTGCTCTCCGTTGTCCTGTCCTCCCGTT
>CAEFZX010013706.1:0-10336 GCA_903066825.1 Alfaro cultratus | reverse complement strand
TGCTTTAAGCTGTAAGCCGACATCTAGACAAACAAACTGAATTTGAGGAAGTTTCTTTGCTGCTCGGAGATGCAATCGTGTTTCTCAGCCGACCTCAGGCTGTTTTACAGCCTCAGGCATCATAGATTGTTTCTCACCTTTTTTCCCCCCCCCACTTGTTCCACAAGCTCATTTTCCACGGTTTATCTTTTCACAGGGAGAAATTTCCATCAGACTCTTTTTTTTCTCTCTCAGAATAACACTGAGTATTCATTCGACATTTTTCCAAGGAAAACAATCAAAGTTCAGGGAGAGGCAATGCCAACAAAAACATTTCGTAGGGCACAAAAGGTCATTGTAAATTTTGGCAGCAGTAAGAAATAATCCCACAGCCCTGAGTGGATAAACCGGAATAGAAGGTGGATGGATAAATGAATCATTTTTAAAAGTATGTGAACAAAATAAACTGCTTCAATTGATCCTTTTTCCTACATGTAATCTTGACTGAAAACTTCAGTATGACGACATACAACTTTACGTTTGTAACCAGATTCTCTGCATGTTTTCTCTCCAAAGCTTCAGATTGAATAGTTTGGTGCCAAGTACCATAAAACATAAATACACCGTAGTGCCTGGTAATATTAGGAGTCTTTGCTGCTTATTGTCCATAAAAAAAACCCTAATAACTCATTAATTCATTCATTGTTCCTCAACAGGAAAACATGTTGAGTTTTCCGGTGAGATGACGTAACCTTTTCCTGCAGGAAACCACGCCTGCAGCGCCTGTGTCCAGCTGCCGGTCTCCGAGAACATTAACAAGATGTCAAACACTGCGGACAAAAGAGACAATATTCAAAATAAATAAAGGAGTTTTAAAAACTACATTTTACAAAATCTCTCGCAGACGGACGTTATGGCTTGCCTTGATTAACGGCGAGGATCTTGGAGTGGAAATTCTTTGCGTTGTTTTTCTTCACCATGTACTCGTCCACAGGGAGCCTGGCGGTGCGGACGCTCAGCTCCGCGGCTCTGGAAAGGCTCAGCTTCTGCACCAGAGAGCCCACAAAGCAGACAACTAACTCGGTTATTTATTTATTTTGAGACAAGGCGAACAGTGAAGGGGCTGGGCTCACGAAACCCTCAAACGCTGAGCAGGTTTCTATTTCTAAATGTGCTGATTTTACCTTCTGGATGCTTTCGTCCACCAGACCACCGAGGACGTACACTTTGTCAGCGTCCACCGTCTGCAAAGCTGTGATAAATGACAAAACATCGTGGGCATAAGCAGTATTTCTTCGACATTTAATGGCTATCATTACACTGACATTTTACTTATTTTTGCTTAACATTTGCATGTGAGACAGTTTAAATAAAATTGCTAGAAATATTCGCTGTTGCAGCAAGAAGGTTCTGGGTTCAGCCAGTATGGAGTGTGACATTAAGTTAATTCACCGTGTATTGAAACACAAGAAAATATGATGATAAAATGAGAAATAAATACTTAAATGATCATATTTTCTTTAAGAATGCAACAAACAAAAATTTTAAATAATCATTTTCCCATTTAGTCATTTGAAAATGTAATAAATAATGGAAACATTTAAGTAATTAGAAATTCGTTTATTTATTAGATTAATTTCCAACTGTATCTAAAATATCACATGTATGTAAATAGCTATTAACAACATGTTTATATATTTAATTGTGGCCCTTTAGGTCTTCAAAAGGTGAGAAACATTCAGGCTAATTGCTCCCTCTAGTGGGCAAAGTTAGTAATGCTCACATGGAAGAATAGCGATACTGGTGCAGTCACAGTTTTAAATCTAATTGAAAAGTTAATTTATTTTAGTAATTCAGTTCAAATAAAGAGCTCAGATTGTATATAGATTCATTACACTTTCATAGAGGGGTATACTTTGTTTATTTGTCTTCATTTTGGTGATTATGGTTTAATGAAATTAATTTTTTTCTGAGGAAATAATAAAATTGCACAAGACTGATCATTTTTTTATTTTTGCAAAGATGATGTGTTATGATGACCGTGTTATGATCTACATAATTATGGGACATAATTCACAAGGAGGGTGAGCCAGGTGTTTCAAGCACGTTAATGGAAAGTTAAGTGGAAGAAAAAAGTGGTAGAGAACGTAGCACACACAACTATATATACGTAAAACATGAGTTTCACTTTTTTAATTGAATTAAAGAAACAAAGAAACTTTTTATTGATATTCTAATTTACTGAGCTGCATCTGTATATGAAAGTAAGTAAATAAAAATGACCAGACCTTCTTGGGCGTCTGGGGTGAGATAAACGACAGATTCTGAAGGGAACAGGTCCAAACAGCTTTCCTCTGTTATTTCCATCTACATTAAATAGACATAAAAAAAAAAAGTGAGTGACATCGAGGTAACAAGAAATCCAGCATGAAAACGAAGAAACGTGTCACAAAAAAGCAGCTGAAAAGTTCAATATTACTTTTACTTTTTGTTCAAAACAGTTTTGCAGAGACTTTTCTGACTCTTTTTGATAAGAGGACAATCGGAGATGGATCGAATCACCGCGTAGCCGAGGAAGCCGTCGTTCATTCGAACACACTCCCGGTAGAGTCGGCTGTCCTCCCTCAGATCCGTCAGGAACAGATGAAACGGCCGAGTCGCCTTCCTGTTGGACCCGTACAGCCGCCTCAACTGGCCCGCCAGCCGGCTTATCTCCTGAGCGAGAAGGAAGTCCGTTTTTATTTCTTACGTTCACTTCGACAAGGAGGAGGACAGCAAAGCAAAGGTAAGAGTAGAGCTACTTCAACGTGCTTTCACTCAAGTAAAAGCACGAAATGACTAAAGTAAGAGTAAAAGAGTATTTGGTAAAAAGTCTACTCGAGTACTGAGTAACTGATCTAATTATCAATCATTTAATATTTGAAAATTACATAATCAGACGGACCAAAATATAAAATGAAGTGGAAATTTTGGTATTTTAAGGACGAAAATGACAATAATTCATATAAGTAACAAAAAACAGCAAAATCCGGCAAATGACAATTTTTTAAAAACAGGTTGTTTTTTTCCCCAATAAAAAACTTAATTGATTGATTGATTGATTGATTGATTGATTGATTGATTGATTGATAGCATTTATTGTCATTGAACCAAGTTCAACGAAATTTCTATTGCAACTCCCATGCAAAAAGTCAAACTTTAACAAAAACTGTTGATGCGTGTCTGTGTCTGGTCAATTGTTGATTGAAACATGTTTGTTTTTCATTCAGTGGGCAAAGAATCCAGAAATTTGACTCAAGTAAGAGTAGAGATACTTCATAATAAAATTACTCAAATAAAACTAAAACGTACAACGCAGTAAAAATATTCTTAAAAGTAAACTTTTTCAAAACTCCAGTAAATGCAATCGACTCTGCTTCTGCAGGCTTCGTCTCCGGGCAGAAGGTCACCACCTTGTCAGACATGCAGTCAGTCATGCTGAGGTCCACGCAAAGTTTCCGACCCGTGGAGCGAGCCTCTGCTAGACGCTCTTTGGCGATCGCCTTCACGACTCGCTTGGTGAACCGAGTGGTGTCCGCGTCGCCGCCTTTACGAACAGAACAAAGGATCATTAAAAAGTCGACGAATCAGGTTATGATCCTCAGCGTTTGTCGATTCTCCTCGGTCTTCACCTGATTCCTGGGCGCGGTTCAACCTCCTCCTCTGTTTCTCTTCTTTGCGTTTGCTCTTCTTCGCGGCCAGCTGCCTCTCCCAGTGTCGCTGCTTCCTCAGTACGTTCTTCTGCTCATAAAATAGGAAAAAAAACATAACAAATAAACCAGAAACACTTCACAATCATTGGCTGTTTTGTGTTGGTTTATCTCATAAAATCCCAAAGACATTAAAGTTTCTGCTGAAAAAGGGTGAAAGGTTTTTACATGGCACTGTATGGAGATATTCGATTTTTAAGACACAGTAATTACCAAAAACTGGGCTCTAATCAAATAATAAAAAAAAATAATCTAGTTTTCAATAGACTAATCAAAGAATAAAATGTAAAAAAAAAAACATTAAAGAAAAATCAGATATCCATGAAGCTTTATATTGTGTTAATACTTTGATGCTTTCAGGAAAGCAAACAGGATTAATTACACTGTTTAAGGTCAAGATAATGATTTAAATGTACATAAAAATAAAAAAAATACAGTTATTCTGAAATATGTTTACATTTAAGGTAATTATCTCAAGAGTTAGGGTTGGTTTTAGATTGTTATATTTTTAAGAAAATACTAAATAACTGCTGGATTAATGGACATAATGTGTTTGTCATGATAATAAAGTGAAGTCGGCTAATCTTTTTGTGCAATATAAACATGTTTTTTAATCATGAAATCATCTTTTTAAGATAATAAGACAGTGGATTCATGTGAGTCTGATCATTCTGCTTAATAATCTCGTATCCAGGATATTAGTGGGTGCAAAAACTGACTGAATTTTAAAGACAACCTCACCCAGATGTCAAGTTGCGTATTTTTGAAGGCTGTTCTTCATCTGTCCTACTTACAGAACACGGTGCATCGCCTCGCTCAGCTTTTCTTTGCTCTCCATCAGGATCCAGGTCCATGCGCAGTAAATCCATGAGCTCTGAAACCCCGTCCGGATCCGTCTCTGACGAAACATGTTGCTTTTCACTCAATCCCAGAGACATCTCTGGCGGAAAACAATACCTTGTTTCTATCGGAAATCTCCAGATATCTCTGTGGTTCCCCAGCAAATATCACGTTAGTGTTGGAGCAGGTGATCAAGATCAGAGTTTGGGGGCGCAGTGAAAGTCTGACTTGTGTTGTTATCGTCACACATGACGGGAGTTTATTACAAGAACTCGCTGCTATTGGTAATATGATGTACTTATGTCAGCCCACAAACTGCAACACATTGACACAACAATAAATGTTAGCAACGAAAGCAAAAGGCTAGAACTGCATGGGACACCATGCCTGTTTTCAGAGGACTCACTTCCTGGTTACGAGCACGTGAGATTTCCGGTGAGTGACGTCACCGTAAACAGAAACTTAGAGTGTCGATAAGATGAGAATCAAGTACCGATTACTTTATTAACTTATATGACTTGTGTTTTTTTTTATCTACAAGTCATATACTACTTTGCTTTTTATATACAAAGTACAGAAGTTAGAAAGAAATACAAATACAGTTGTGTCCCTTTGAACAGGAACGTTTCGTTTGCGCTGATTCACCAGAAGGGGGCGATGAGTGCTTAATAAAATAAAATAAAATAAAATAAAATAAAATAAAATAAAATAAAATAAAATAAAATAAAATAAAATTAGTGGGGTAAAATTAAATGTAATATTTGTTTCAGTCAAACCAGTGTTTAACTTTAATTGGCGAAACTTATTCACAGAGTTGTTGAATGTGATAATTAACAGTTAAAATTTAATGGAATAATTTTCGTGCATAGTTAAATTTTTTAAGAAAGGCTGGTTGATGTTTGACATTGTAAAACTGTCTGTTAATTAAATGTTGCTGTGTGGAGGAATTTTTCTGCTATAAACCAAGAGCACACATGAAATCCTGGTTTCAGACTGAAAATGCCTGGACTTGGATTATGGCAGAAAAACTTATCCATATTGATGCTATATTAATATTTTTGGCATTTAGTTAACTACACCCTCTTCACTAAACTCTTACGCATAAAGTTGCTAATTCGTTTCCAAAGCCGTTGAACTTGCCAAAATGACACAAAATTTCGAAGGTCCGTGAACGTATCTTTTCTCAGTACAGTTCTGCCCTCCTTGTAAAGTGCGAATCTGCATAGCAACATTATTTTGTGAGTATAAGTTTACATTTAAATTAAATTATAATTATTTTATAAAACGTTAACATTGCTCAACTAGCTGCTAAAAGCAGGAAACCTAACGTGGACGTAGTGGCTATAGCATTTTAGCATTGCTAACCCTGATCAGTCTTGAAATTATCTTTAATAGTAATTATTAAATTGTTTTATCCAGTGTTTTATATCATTTTCGAATTTGGTGATAGATTAAATTGATTAAATTGACTAAACACCCAAACTTGAACAGGCATTTTACAATGTGTACGTTTTATGTCGGGCTAAGGCTACATACACGTTACTTTTTTCCTAGCCTGATGTATGACGTCAAATTAGCAAGAGTAAGCCCAAAAGGTTTGATTTCTTTGTACTCCCAACCAGAATTGCCAAACGTACCTCTTTGTGGAGTTAATTGCAAAGGAGACAATTTATAGATTGAATTCAGACATTTGGAATATCATTTTAGACAATTAATACAGTTCAAAATATGATTTAATGAACCACATTGACACTTCCGGCGCCGATGCTAGTGGCAGCCATCCTGGTAGCTCCGTGTTTTTGTCGTGTTTTTAGTCGTGTTTTTAGTGCTTTTCGTCAACTTTGTTCAGATTCTTACTTCGGATTTTTATTTTTTCTTGAATTTCCCCCTGGGGATTAATAAAGTATCTATCTATCTTAAATCTGACCTGTCACTGTTGAGGTGGTAGGAACTATTTCTCTTGTAATCGTTTTTAGTCGGTGACTATAATCGACGCACTTGTGAGCTTCAACCTTAAGTTTATGTTTTATTATGCATTCTGTGATGCCAATCTTTCTACCGCTTGCCAGTTTATCAGTGGCCACTGTAGCTTTTCATCCAAGCGAATGATTTGAACATTATTTTTATACCTCGGTTGTAAATGTAGCCATTGTGTCCCTGTTAGCACGTGACTTCCATGCAGCCTGAATACAAAACCACAATGCATTGTGGGTAATACAGAAGCGTTTAGATGTCTTTTTTATGTTTATATGGGTTTTAATTTTAAAACAGGAGTCATTTCTGAGTTGTTTTGTGTTATATGTAACAAAATGTTTGGAAATTGAGATGTGAAATATATATTATTAAACGCTCATTACAACGTGCCACAGGACACGTAAAAACTCTAAACATTACAACTACAATTATGTATATTTAACTGTTTATAAGTTGATATTGCTATGTGTGCTGGTTGTAGTTTAATAGCATTTAGAAAGCTAAATGTGTTGTGTGCACCGTCACTGAGAAGGGCAGGACGTGAGTACTAAAGCGTGGGGAGGAGCTGAGGGAAGTTAAGACTATACTTTCAGGGATCATTTCTATAGTTTTTGACTTGAGAAATGTGATTCTAATCTGTATGGTCTCGCTAACCACGATGATGAGTTGGTGATACTTCTACCTGAGCGCGAAGCGGGTGAAGAGTGATGATTGAGTTCATGGGCTCTTTACTTTTGATGACCGTTCACTGTTTCCTCGGAAACAGCGAGGGTGGAAGTATGATCAGAGTGGTTTTTTCAATGGTTAAATGGAAACATTATGTAATCAGTGTCAGTCAAGAGAAAAGCTCCAGAAATATCAGAGGAAGCGAAGTTGTAGCTGCTCGTTGTTGATGTGTCGTTCAGTAGCGATTTGATTCCTTTGAACGGTTCACTGTCGGAATCGCTCCGGTTAGTCAGAACTATTCTTTGTTTTTTATTACTTTGCTTAGTAATAAACGGTGCTCTGCATTCAGCTATTGCTATTTTTATTCAATTAAAATGATTAAATTAATTACATACAATTAAGTGCAACTGATAGAAATTTGGTAATTAGTTTTGTATTTAATGGTGCAGTAAAATGATTTTTTTTGTTTCTGTTAAAGCAACTCAAGTCTATTTTTCTTTAATTATGCTTCTAAATCACAAATAGTCCTAAATGTTATTAATACACATAACACTTTGCCATTACACCCGGTAAATTTGACAACATTGGAAAGCTGAGACACTTTCAGGATCTGTAAATAACTCAAGTAGATGGGTCTTAATGCTCACATTTACCAAACAGTACCACTCTTCATTATAATGAACAAAGAAAACAATATGTGAGTTAAGAGATTAATATTTTAATTTCAGGATGCATCACATTAAAGATGTGTTAAAGGGCAGTTTCAGGTCCACAGGCTGAAAAGGTTTGAGAAACTCTGCACTAAATGCCAAATGAAGAGGGTAGTTTCTTTAAAATCACGTGGTGTATCACTTCTGTACCTTTTTCTCCTCAGTTGCAGTGTCGTCTCCCTCAGTCTTGTGAGTTGTGTTTTGATTACAGTCTTAAGCCCGCTGAGCTCTCTATAGCTGGGTTACATCCCGGAGAAACACTCAAGATTTGAAACAGCCAAAGGGGGAAAAAAGCCCAACTAAAAAAGTGATTGACGTAGGAAGCTGGAGGGAGGATCCGACCTGCAGCTCCAGCTTAATGTTGCCGTGGCTTTGATAGTCAAAGTCCTTATTTTAAAGCAAAGAGGTGACTTTGGATTTTCAAGGAATTACATTTGCCTTTTTCTCGTTGTTCACTGAGAACATCGTTTCAAAACATGAAACCCAGAGGATGTTTAACCTCATAGATGGAGATTCCTTCTCAAATGATTTGGAGGACTTCGACTCCATCCGCAGCGTTCTTCTTTACAGGTTAGTCGGAGCTTGTTCGGGAATTTCATGACTTTATATTTTGGTAGCGCTTTGGCCCATTGTGTGCTTCTGTTTGTGAACTTAACCAGGCTGGCGCCGAATGCCAAAGGGGATTCAAAATAAAGCCAAAAAACAAAACCTACAGATGAGATTTCTGAGCTAATAAATCAACGAGTAGAAGCACTTTTGGTCGTGTGTTTTTATATTGAGATTTTATAAGCTGTTTATGGCGTACACCTTTTAATTTCTGTAGTTTTCTGAGTTGGAATCCGAGTGAATGTCGCGAATCTGTCATTCCAGGTTAAAATACAACTTGACAAGTTAGCCAAGTTAACCTTACTTCTCTCGAGCTTGTTGGTTCTCCGCCTGACGAAGATAACTAATATAAACCAGTCCTTCTGTTTTACATAACGGAGGCGTATGTGGATTAAACAAAGACTAAACAGGTTAGCACCCGTAAGTGGGCGCTGGAAAATCGTCATTTTTTATGGCATAACCGTCTGCAAATCCGCTAGCATGACGACGCTTGTGTGTTGTCAAGGGCAACGGTGACGTCCACCAATCAGAACGTACGCTCTTGTGTCACGTGACACTCCGTGCACATTCGCCAGCGCTGTATCAAACATGGCGAAAAGAGCTTTTTTTTTTATTCCCCAGAAATAAAGAACTGAACTGAACTTTTGGTCCAGTTCGGGAGTTTACGCTTGAATGAGATGGTTTTGCAACACAATGGCGTCCGTGAGCCCCGGACTTTGTTCTGAAAACACACTTTCGACAGCTCAGAAAGCAAAAGAAGATGGGGAAACTGAATCCACATCATCGAGTTTCAGCAGCTCCGACCACAACTAGTAAGGATAACTTGTTCCAGTCTGGGGTTAGAGACAAAAACAATGTTCCAGCTACGGTTTCAGGCTGCTCTATGTCCTTTAAAAGTCAAGAAAGGTAAAATACCAAGATGTTTTCTGGTTTGGACGCCCTCGTTTGTTCCAGAAAACCCTCGTAAAGCTTGTGTTCCCACTTAATCTGTAACAACACAGGGTGGAGGTAGTTTTTCTTCTTAATCTAAATACATCAAGTTTTTTAAAGTCCACTTTAAATATGTTCCTATAAATTTGCTTTTCATTTCGTTTTACTTGTGCAAGGCAGAATAAATGAAGAAAATACTTGCAGCTCTTGTATTAAATATTGCAAACAATGCACATTAATAGAGCCTTTTTATAATTTCCTGTGGCCGTGAAAGTATCCCTACTGTTATTTTGTGACTTTGCAAACACAAACTCATAAATACAAACTACACAGAATAGTGCATTATTAGCGTAGCAAGGATTTGTATTCCCTTTTACTCTGATCCCCTTAAATAAAATTTAGCGCAGCCGCTTACCTCCAGAAGTTGACTTATAGTAAAGTAGATCCAGTTGTTCTGTGAAGCTCCACGTGTTTTGTTCTTCTTTTTTTTAATTAGAGAACATTAGTGAATAAACGTAATATCAGAACCAGAATATTTTAACGCCATGCTGCAACTTTTATGTGAGTTTAAAGAGAAAATGACATGGAAACTTGAATGAATCTATAAAGCTCCGTATAAATAAGTAACAAAAAAAGGCTCCAGACAATCATTTTAAGGAAATTAAAAAAAAAACAAGCTCTAATTTTATTTTACTTGCTCATTTGTGTTTAAAAAGATAAGATAAGATAAAATTTTATTGTCATTGTCACATGAACAACGAAATTTGAGAAATGCCATCAGTCGGTGCAAAATGCCATCAGTCGGGCAAAAAAAGATAAATTTACACACAGTGTAAGAAGTAAATAACAATAGCTGATACACATCAGTCATGATGATTAATG
>CAEFZX010013699.1:0-27067 GCA_903066825.1 Alfaro cultratus | reverse complement strand
AATATAAAATGCAACTTAAAAGCAGTCCTTACAATGATTCAAGAGCAGATATGTATATACAATATATAAACCGCAATGTGCCACAGTGCAGTTATGCAAATTGCATTGGTTAGTACAGGACAATAATTTAGCTTTTATTGTACAGTGAGATAGCCTGAGGCAGGAAAGATTTCCTGTATCTGTCCCTACGACAGCAGACCTGTAGCAGTCTATGTGAGAAGGTGCTCCGCTGGCTGGCCACTATGTGGTGGAGAGGGTGCTGTTTATTGTCCATGATAGACAGAACCTTCTTCAGTGTCCTCCTCTCCACCACAGCTTCCAGGGACTCCAGCCTTAGTCCCAGCACAGAGCCCGCTTTCCTGATGATTTTGTCCAGTCTATTAGAGTCGCTGGCTCTGATACTGCTTCCCCAACACACAACATCAAAGAAGATGGCACCGGCAACAACACTGTGATAAAAGTGATGCTCTGAACAATCAAGGCAGGATTACCATTGATGATTAAGATGGGAGGAGGGGCATCGGCTGGAAGGCACAAAGAACTGGAGTGTAGTGGTTTGATCCATGAAACTTGATGGAAGACCTGATGGACACGAATGTGGGACGGAAGTTTGAGATGTACAGCAGAAGGACTGATGACGGATTAAATGACATAAGGAGCCACAACCCTTGGAGAAAGATCTTTGAAATAGGCATTTATGGAAAAATCTTTTTGGCCTGGAATGTGGGTTGGATCTCAGATGCATCTGCAGTCAGAAAGCATTTATTCTGGGCAGATGTGCTGTTAAGTGTGGTTCTGGTCAGGTCCCAAATCCTTCTGCACTTTTTGAGGTGAGTTCTGACAGATGGGATGGTGGAGCCTGTAATGAAGAATGAAAAAGAGATGGTTGGAAACTCAAGGAAGTTTCAAAGGTTCGTAACTTGAGCATTTGGGCATATTCAATTTAAGTGACGACTTAAGGAAGTTGGGCTGGTGGCACAAACACAGCAGAGGCATTTTCCAGTTCCTGGCTTAAACGTTTGCACTGGCCATTGGTTTGTGAATAATATCCAGAGGTGAGTCGTGGTTTGGCTCCGAAAGTGGTGCAAAATTCTTTCCAAACCTGGTTGATAAATTGGGGTCCACGGTGAGAGAAGATCTCTTTAGGGATGCCGTGAAGGCTGAAGGAATGTGAATAAAGGATTCTGGTGTTTCTGAGGCCGAGGTGAGTTTATTGAGGACAATGAGATGGCAAGCCTTAGAAAACATGTCAGTGAAGATAAGAACAAGAGTCTTGTTTGTAGAAACACGTAGACCAGTGACAAAGTCAAGTGAGATGTCGGACTGAGTCTGATTGGTAATGAAAAGACGTTGAAGTAACCCTACAGGAGGGTGGGAAAAGATCTTTCCTTGAGCAAAGGCGGTGCAGGCAGAGACAAAGCTGGTGGTATCCTTGTTAAGAGATGGCCACCAGAAATGACAACGGAGGAAGCCACTAGTGCGGCTAATTCCAGGGAGACAGGAGAACCAAGAAGAGTGAATCCACTGGAAAACCTGGGATTGGACTTTTCACGGGACGAAGAGGCAGATGAGGAGACCTCCTCCAGGGTCTGGTTCCTCTTCTGTGGTGCTTTGAATATGTTTTTCCAAGACCCCAAGTGAGATTTCTCACAGTACACGAGGTTAGAAGGATGAGTTCAAAAGCTTCCTCAGATTCATCTGGAGAGAACTGTTGGGAGAGTGCATGTAGTTTTATGCTTCTGGAATTTGCTTGATAAGTGGTTAATATTGAACCTGGAGAAGAACAAGGGATTGAGTCTTTCAGCGTTCTGAGAAAAGGTTCTTGTGGTCCGTCCAGACTACTACAGGAATATCTGTTCCTTCTACACAGTGTTTCTATTCTTCTAGGGAATGTTTTACGGCTAGAAGTTCCAAATCACCAACATGATATTTTCTAGCTGGGGGAGGGGTGTTAACTGTTTAGAAAACAATAGGTGGTGGTGATGGTATTTGTCACCTGAATGGGGACCTTTGGAAGAGAACAGTTACTAAAGCCTGGAAAGCAGTTGGGGTGTCACAGAGTCCAAATGGCATCACAAGAGACCAAATGACCCATGTGTGTTTTAAAAGCCATTTTCCATTAATTTCCTTCTTGCACTAGGTGGTGGGCATCGCGCAGGTCCACTTAAGAGAAGAATGACGCTTTCTGGATGGGTTGAAAAGCTTATGAAATCAAGGGAAGAGAATATTTGTTTTTAATCTTTATCTGTAATAAATACAGGGTCAAAAGTTTTATCCTGCACCCACCGGTGATGAAGAGGACCAGAATATGCCTTCATGTAGGGCCTCGTTGAAACATTCCTCCATAGCTTCCCTCTCTGGGGGAAAAAGATTGAATATAACCCTAACCCAGAAGGAAGAGGGGTGCCAGGGAGCCAATCAATGACTGATTTTGCATCGAAGGTCATAGGTTGTTAATGGCTGCAAGTGAACACCAAACTGGTTCTTGGCAGAGAGAGGTGACTGGGATGTTCTTACTGGTAGTGAAGAAGATGACTCAGGAGAGGGGTAAGCGCATCCATTTTGAATGACCTGTAAAACAGTGAAAATAGTGAGTGCCTTCAAATCAAGACTAAAACCCCACCTGTTAGTTCATTTAAGATAACATTAGACTTTTACCCTCGAAGCAGCTTGCACAAGCAAGTGTTTAGTTCAACCAAAGTCAGAAGTAATCAGAACTCATTGCAAACATGCCTAGAAGCCATATTTATTTATTTCTTCTTCTCTTCTTGCATTTATGTTTAAAGATATGCGTTTTCCTTTATTTATTTCACTCATTCATTTAATCATATTTATGTTTTTGGATAGAAGTATGACTTGTGATCTGACTCCATTTCGGGAAAAAAAAAAAAAAGTTACTTAATCTTTAAGGGCGATTTGGGCGCCCGCTAATAGGGAAAACACTTCTGTACAAAACGGGGTGCAATATAAACGACACACATAGTTCACAGACGTCGACAGCCCTTGATGATTCATTTCATCACATTAACACCGACAAAGGTTTTTGGACACAGCGGCACACGCTAGAAGAGAAGAAACAGAGCAACAGCAGCTTTACCAGCGCCAAAGCACGGCCAATCCGCCAGCATTTATTGCTGAATGCATAACGGTTTTACGTGACATTTATGTGTTTATTGACCCCGCATCTGTTTAAGCAAAAGGAGTTGGTGACAACTGATGATGTAATGGCTTCAGAGAGTGTCCGATTTTATGGCGGGGTATTTTAAACGGTACTCTGTGAGACCTTGAGTCAGAGTTGGTGGGTAGGAAGCGTACCAGAGAATGGGTTTCAGCTTCAGCATCGACATCTTTTGTCAACTAAACATTGAAAAATAATGATAATAAACTCAAGCATTGGTTGAAAGCAAACCAGTTATGTAGCCATTCATAATGTCTTCCACTTCTTGTGTCCTGTTTTTATCCTCCTTATGTTTGATGATTAGCTATTTCTTTTCTTCATGTTGTTATTTAATATGTGTACTGTGCTCTGGACTGTGAATTGTATAGTGAGGTGTTTTGTCTGCTTACTTGTTTTAGGAGAAAGTATGAAATTTAGCTATTGTGCTAATTTCTGCATAATTACACTGCCATGTTGATTAATGTGCACTGTCCTAATCAAATAAATAAAATCAAAAGTTAGCTTCGTGTTATATGAACCTCCAAAACGTGTCCCAGTTTCCCAAAATACCACAATACCGCACTGACAAATCACAGAAGAGGGATATTAACAAATCTAGGGTTATTATTGTAATCAAATCCCCATTTTAGAACAACCGTATTAAAGCATAATTGAATTGCATTGAAACATGTGAACAGTGTGAAACAGATTTTGTTTTTGCATGTCAAAGTAATTCCTACGTAGAAGCTCGCCCCAAAACGATGGCCTCGTTTTCAACAGAGGTCCTCTCTGCTGCTGTGTTTTTATTTATATCCTCAGAAAGGAGAGGTGGAGAAAGCTGAGACGACGAGGGAGAAGGATACCTCTCACCCAGCACATACCAGGACACTGCACACCAGAGATGTCCAGCACCTGCTGCAGGCCCTGGCACGCCAGGCTCATATCCACAAACACCTCATATATTCTAAACACACACATACAGCCGCACACAGTGGCTCCTTATGCCGTATCTAAATTAGCGTCTTGACTTAAGTCGACTCCATCAGGGCTGGACTTTTCCCTTTGCCTCTCGCGACTTTTAAGCCTGATGAAAATGTAGACATCTAGACGTTGCTTGCTTTTAAATGAGCGACTCTTATTGAAATCCACTTTGCTTCGTCTGGAAACTAACCTAATTTGTTGAAAAATACCATAAATGCAGAGACAGCTATGCTAAGTGCAAGCAGTGGTGCCAACTGAACAATGTTAATGATTGTATTTGTCAGGGTATGATAATAATTCAGACAGAGGTTAGTCCTTCCATTGCATCAAGTTGCAACTCTTTCCACACCAAGACTAATTTATGCCAAAAAACAACAACATTTTAACATGAGACATTGCAGTCACATGCGAAAAGATGCATCTTAAAGATGGAGAAGGATCCAGTGTTTTATTTACGTACATTTACCGAGTTAATCAGTAAATCCCATCTTAAAAGTAATTGTTTTTGGCAAAATCACCAATGACAAAAAGAAAAATGGTAAGTTTATTTAATCAAGAACAGCACATGCGACATGATAAAACAATTCAACTGTGTTTTGTATAAATGTTGAGGCCTTAAGACTTATTCATCTGTTTGAAACGTTTGTCTTTTCTGTTTGGAAGGCGTGGGAGCGAAGCCCTTTTGTGTCTTGCAATCACAAATTAAAGCATGTTTGCTAAACTCTCCTCACTCTTAAACTATGACAATATGTTCATGTCAGTTGGGTGTGATATTAATGAAAAGCTGTCGGGTATGTTGGAAGATGTGTGATCTTGTGACCCAATTTCTCCCTCAAAGTCCCTGGGAACCTTGCTGCTGTCCATGACATAACGAACAAACCCTTTGAATTACTGTAAGACTCAGTATACAATGCATGAGAGCTAAAAGTATATCACTATTGGCCGTCGAGCGGCATACTGATCCAGAACACAGTGAGTATGAATGCACTTGGCAGGTAATTAATGTTGATGCCGTCGGCAGATGATGATTTGGTGCTTATTCCATGTTATGGTGGAGTTTTTGTGCTCTTATCTAAACTCTTCTCAATGATCAAAGAGGCATCCATCCATTGTCTGTGTCAGCAGTCATTGGGTGAGAGAAGTACAACCTATCCATGTCAAGAGTCCATCAGCACAGCGAAGCACAAAAAAAAGAGGACAACCACCATGGACGAACACCCTAAACCAGTTGGTCCTTAAGGGCCGGCTTCCTGTATGTTTTAGTTCTCTCCCTGGTGGTAGTAACAACATTTTCAGCATGTCAGTGTTCTTCTTAGACCTTCTAATGATCCATCATTTGATCCAGATGCGTTAAACCCACTTTGGGTATCGCTGATCTAAACCAAACATCATGTTACAGAGAGAATATGCAAATTCCACGCAAAAAGACCCCAAGGCTAAGATTTGAACCCAGGACTTTCATGCTACAGTGCTACAAAGTCCACTGTGCATCAGGGTCATCAGTTAAAAAGAGCAGAGTAATTAAGACCTGCATTTTATAATAGAGTACAAACACAGGGTTGACATATTGGAGCAAAATGTGACGACAACTTGATCATAAATCTCTACTTGTATGCATGGGAAAACATATTTTAGATCCTTTTCGTGTCCACTGCTTTTTTTAAAAATGTCCTAAAGAACTGATAAAAATCAACCATAATCAGCCTTTTCTTAGAAAGGCTAAAACAATGCCAGTCCCCCTTTTTGCTCATTTCCCCTCTGTGTCGTCATCCAACTACTTTGCGGTACGTTGTAAAATCGGCTGTTTGGGCAGAAGTTAATTACCAGTCGGGAAACTTCCCGTGCTCCGCGGGATCGAGCCAGTTGCTGAGATGGAGGATGAAGGCTGTTTATTTGCGAAGTGAGGTTATTAACTCTGTCAGGCTTCCTTTTGAGAAAGCCGTGCTCTTAAAACAAAAGAGCGAGAGTTTTTAGCTCGGTTTCAGCCCCGGAAAACTCAAACAACAGACGGCCAGCTCTGGTGAAAAGCGAATATTTTCTGACTCAGGGTATTTATTCAAAGGCCAGAGCCAGACATTTGTGCGATCAAACGGGGATTTTCGCAGTCCGCTTCGCAAAGCCTTTCAAGTCGGGCCACATTCAAATAAACACGGAAAGCAGCCTGAAGTATTAAAATTACACTCAGATGACGAGGGCCGACGTGGGCAGTCGCTCTCTGTGGGAGCCCATGTGCTCTCTGCACAAGTATAAATGGAGTTTTTAATTGTTCCTGACTCAAGCCAGTGGGCTGGGCTCGGCTAAAGCCAATTAGCAGACTGGAGGAAACAGTGAAGGATTGTCTGTGGAAAAGGGCTATGACTTTTTTGGCAGGCAGTCAGACAGCGAATTTGGTTGTGTGTGTTACTGTACATACATGCAGAATGTCTGGATGCGCACACACACACACACACACAGTCGCAAGCTGCATTCATGAATCTCTGAGTGCTTTTCTGTCTGAGAAAGCATGAGCACTTTGAGTTTGGGAGACCAAAATATGTCATATGGCATATCAAATTACATCTTCCAGATTTTGTTTTGCATGCATTGTATTTAGTCCTCCTCCCCTCCCTGTTGCTCCCTCCCCACGACAATGAAAGCTCTGGCTGGTGCAAAAGTATCTGGAGATTGAAATCAGACCCACTTGCTCTGGTCAGACTTGGAACCAAAACAGAGACAACAGCAACGCGTGGAAACCTGCTTTTGGGGTTTTATGACTTATGTGGTGCTTGAATTTCACTCATTGTTTTGCATAGTCAAAACAGTGCATGAGGATGAAAAGAAAAGCGGTCAATAAAATTTATGGTGCAGTTCACCAATGTGAAACTTCATACAGCGTGTGAGGTTTGGTTTTCCTCGTACCATGTGCTGAGGCGCTCTGACAGGTTCAGAAGGTTTTATTATATTTGGCATTTGAAGTAATTCTAAAGTTGATGTGTAACACAAAAGAGACAGACAAAAGTAAGACCAGCAATTTTTCTATTTACTCCTGGGAAACTGTTTAGTGACTATAAAGTTAGGAGGAGCAATATTTGGAAAATGATGTAATTTTGGTTACAGTAAGACTTGTCAAATGTTCTAATCCGGCGACTAAAGAATAAGTGGACATTAGATTAGACATGGGCTATTTCTTAATAGATGCATAGTGATTTACCAAGTCTAGAGGACTCCAAAGCGATTTACACTAAATTCAGGTAGCTTTAATGCCTCACCTTATTGAGTCAGATATGTTGCTCAAACCCACCCGAGAAGCTAACCTTGCCTTGTTAGCTTCTGAAGCTAACAAGGCAAGGTTAGCCAAGGTGGACTCAAGATGGACTCCAGGTGGATGTCAACCTGACGCATCCGTGTTAAGGTACATTTCTACCACTGCGTACATGTACTTGGTGTCACACAGTAAGATGTTCAGTGAGTTCCCATCAAACTGTTTTGTACCCAACTCCGAGTGGATGTCGTTGAGTCAGTGCAACCAGTCGCAAGGATTTGTAGAGAGGCTGCTGCTCTCTTTGCAGCACTGGCAGGTGGTGACTGCTTTAGTGAAGAAGAAACGAGGCTAAGCGTCCAACTAGCTCATCAATCCATTCAGATTGTGGAAAATGAAAGAATTTATCAAGAGAAATTTAGGTGATCAATATTCTTAACTACGAAATCTGAACTGTCTGCGCTTGGCGTGCTTAGCTTGAAGAATATGCACTGAAAGCCCGAGAATGTGGGATCCTTAGCCAAGTAGCAGCAAACTCTAAACCTCATGAGGATTTAGCCAGTACTCAAACCTAAGCAGCTGTAATGTTTAAACCTTAACTAAACTTCCCTGAACTTAGTGAGGAAGTTGTGTTGAATAAAACGAACCAGTTAGCTCCAAAAGCTAAAAACATCAAGATAACCAACTCTCAAAGCTGCAAAGATGTAGGCAAATAGTTGTGACTGTTCACTAGTAGCTTCAATCTTTACCAGTTAATCTTCAAACTCTGTGGTAGATTGACAGAAAATATAAAAAGTACACAAATGTGAGAGGAATTTACTGGAGCTTATATAAGGACTCAGTTGTTCAGGGAGGACTCAAACCTTTTAGCCTCGTTATCGTTACATGTGTCTTGTTACTTGTAAATTAATCTGCATTTTGTAACAGCATTTGGTGTCTATTGGGGATACACTTTGTGGCTATTAAACTAATGCTTTGATGTGATACGGGATCTCGTGCATATTTGAGAGAGCAGAGGGCTTTGGTGAAAGCCTTTATATCATCCGAGGGGCTTGAGAATGGGTTAAACAATTGAAGACAGCTGCATCAGAGACCTGGCAGAAAGAAGAAAGTCATTTTCTCTAGAATTAAAGAGTGCATTCTTCTAATATTACTCGAACATCGTTTGTCATTTCAGACCTTCAACGGTTGCTAAACAAAATTTCCAGGAACAGAATGTCTTTTTAGAACATAACCAGTTACAATGTGAGAATATTAGAAGGAATGGATGCTTATATTACCATATCCCTGCTTGAGTTTAGCTACATTCAGAGAAAAAAGATGGACAGAACAATTCTTTCACCTCAACCCTAAATACGTGATTGCATAAAACAATGTCACCTACATGGTTTGCTGTGTGTGTGCTCGCTGTATGGTCATGTAGTCACATGGTGTGAACAGATGTGTTTATCTGTCAGCACTGTTACATTGTGTGCAACGATTTCCCAGTTCAGGACAATTTAAAGCAACTCGCTACCACATTTAGGTCAACACCTTGTTAGAAAGTGGTTCATGTTTAGGCAGCTGGTCAGATAAAGTCCATCGTTGTCTGCAGTAAAGGAAACATGACTGTATTTAGTAGATGTGTTAAGGATGATGACCCGGTTGCTACTGCAGTACCAGCTGGTGGCGACTCATGTTTCTTCTGGCACAAAAGGACTTTTGCTCAGGTCGTCATGTGGGTTTGTGAGAAGGGTAATTTCTCCAGTTTCTGTTTTATGAATCTTGCTGACACCTTTACTCAAAGTAGGAACGAGTTGAGTTTTACTTCCAGGATCAACTTCAATTAACGCCCCGTCAATTCATTTATTTTTTTTGACATGTAGACAACTGTGTGCAGCAAACACGGTCACACTAGCTGCAAGTTGAATAAATTACATGTTTTGGTATCTTATTTGAGTGAGTTGATCTTTGCGTGAAAAAAATTAACGAGGAATTTTAAATAAGAGGCAAGAAACATTGGGTTTGGAAAGAGGAGAGTATTAAAGAGACATTCTGACTTTGTAATTCAAGGCCTTAAAATTGGACTTCTATCTCTTTAAGAACTTGTGCTTTTTCTGAAACTCAGCCTTCAGGAAGTCATCACAGCAGCGCTCTTCTCTTAGCTCTTTCACAACGTTTTTACCAGCGTCGCACTGAGAAGTAGCTCGCATAATGAACTCGGCAGATGCGCAGTTCCACCAAGTGTGTAGCTAATTGCTGTTTGCTAGTCTGAAGGAGCTGGGGGGGTCGTGGAGGAGGGCTGCTCTGGGAGGCGGAAGCTTGGAAACTGCAGCTCCGAGGAGGAGGTACTCAGTCCACTCAGTCGTTTTGCACAGTTCAACGGTTGCCATGGAGATTAAATGATTTCTCAAACATGCATGAAAGAATCAAAGCAACACTCCAAGCATGTTTATGATGAGGGAATAACATTACAACATGATGGAAAGCTCAAAAACGTTGATTTCACATAGCACTGTCCCTTTAAGAGTTTTGCTCGGTGGGCGGACACAAACCAGTATAAGTACCATCATGGACTGATTTGGACAGCTGTGAGCATAAATAAATATGGAGCATAAATATATTTGTCACAAAGTCACCCCATGAACTGTTTGCATTTCATATAAATATATAAATTGCGATTACTGCAACACAGCAGGTTGATGTTGTTTTTGTCAACAAATATTTCTATGACTCCGAAAGAAATACCAAGTTCATCATGCCTGTTAAAAGATGTCAGAAAACAAAACAAAAAGAAGAAATCAAGAACAGTGGGGACGTTGAGAAGGGAAAATAAACACTGGTGAGATTACAGTGGAACGAAACAGACGGCAGAAAAAGAGTGAAGCACAGTAAAAAGGATGAAGCACGAGCCTTCACCCTTAGACCGCAATGCTGTTGACTTTTACGGCAAAACATAAAGGCCACTTTTGCTGTGATTTATCGTCTGGACCGCTTCCTTCTCTCTCTTTTCTGCCCTCGTTCCCAGTTTTAATCTAATTTGTAATGGTCAAGTTGCCGCCCATAAACAAAAGCATGCACGCAAGATTGATGACGCGACGACTAATCCGTTCCGTTCTTTTTGTGTGTGTGTATTTTTGGAAAACCCATTGTCACTCGGTCGCCTGCGTTGTGTGGCGCCTCTTTTTCCAAGCAGGGAGAAAGCTGGAGAAGCTGAAGCGTTTTCATTCAGGGCGCTGGGAACTGATGGGAAGGCTTCGGGACGCTGCGGTGAAGGTCAATGCATTCGCAGGATTCGCACTAAAACGCGTAAAGACATTGGAATGTGAAATTCAGCACTTATATGGAACAAAATGAGAAGCAAACTAATAATTAAGAAAACTGTCAGAACCACATGAATATGTATTTCCCATTGAAATATGCAAAGATAAATGTGTCTAGATGTTCACATGAAAAATATCAAAATATTTTTAATAATCGTATAAAGTAAATGTGCAAATTAAAGCAGCTTTTTGTCTCCTTTAACGGCTAAATTTTATGTCATTGATGATGTTACGACTGGGGTCGTTAAATTTGATTGTATAAATGAGTGTGCAGGTGCTGGCCTATGACTGGTGTTTAGAAGACGAAGGGGGACGTTCTGATTGGTGGGCTCCCGGAGGTGACGTGCATAAAAGCTGCTGACTTCCCGACAGCCTCTCCCCTCCTCATCTCAGCAGCCGAACTGCTCTGCTTGTTTAACGGTTCAGTTTGAAGCTGTAGGAATGAGCTGCCATTTAGTTTTTTCCTGCTTTTGTAGTTAAGGAGGTAAGTTATTGTCATTTGGTTTATTTCTTGTCTGTTAGGTAAGTTGATCATTTTCAGATAGTTTCTTTTGTTTGTTGTTTCGGCACAAGGTTCATTCTGAAGTCATATGCTTCACTTTGTTACATCTAAACTCAAAGATACATCTTTTTAATACTAAAAATCATTGTAAAAGGTTAGTTTGGTATGTGCTGGCTGTTTGGGATGGGAAGAGGAGGGACCTTTCGTGTTATGAGCTGACCACCCTAGACGGGTCATAACATGAATTAATATACATTCATGTATGTAACATACATTTGTTGTACTTTCGACATAAATCACAGTAATTTCCTCTTTCATGCACACAGTGTGACATCACCTCTGCTGCAAATATGAATCTGGTCACCGCAGAAAGACCTCATAGAGTTCCTCAGGTAAAATTTAGACTTCAATAAAATTACAAATGAGAAAAAAACTCTAATGTCCAGCTGAGGAATATATTTAAGTGAAGTTACTCATCACAATAGATTTCTGACAATAAATTTACTATTCTCCTATTATGAATAAAAGAAAATAAATCAAATATATAGCTACATTTCTTATTACCAAGAGATTATTTCTCCGTATTTTCCTAATCTGGATCTAATCCCTGTAAAACAAATCTAAATACTGCTTTTTATTTATTCTAATATTGCCATAATTTTTATAAATCCGATTCATATTTTTCTTCTTGGAGAATTCAGGTGGTGAAAAACACAAAAGTATCACCTGACCTTTCAAGTAACTCAGTTGTGTACACCCATGCACACACACACACACACACACACACACACACACACACACACTCAGTCACTGGTGGCTGTGGATGGATTCTTCCTCCCCAAAGTGCCGTTTGGATGGTCATGCCTTTCTCTCTCTGCCACTACGGCATCGCCAGTGTCTGTTTCACATTTAACATGGACTCCCCGCCCAACAAACACACACACAGACCACGACACACAGACGCACGCAAACACTTCCTCTGACTTTGCCTGTTTCACATTACAAACACGCATATGCGCGCACATGCAACATGTACATTTGTCTGACGCTAACTGACAAGCGTGCAGAAAGACATGCAGACACAATGGCCCTGTCTGTTTGACATTAAAGCCGAGTCCCTCGGCTCCGGGAGGCAGTTGTTTGTGTGGACTAATTACCCCGTATGTAGCCCTCCAAAAACAATGACGCTCTCTGATGAATATTTAACGACTGAACTCATAGACACACATATGCATGATAATGATATGTGCGCACAACATCAAACACTGGCTGATTAGAGTTTATCTCATGTAAACAGCAGGGCTCTGCCTCCTCTATCCCCCCCATCTAGATAATAAAATCAGAAATCCTCCCATTTCTCATATTTTAAATTGAGGTTTATATATACAAATAATAAAAATCCAAAATGGAGATGTGTGATTACCTCTGAATGACAGATGATTACATGAGCATGTATATTGTTTTTAGACAACAGTGTGCGTTGGGATTTATTGTCTTGTTGTTTGCGTGAATCTGACGGCTCAATGTCTGCATCTGAGTCGTCTTGCATGTAATTGCAACAAAAAAATTTTTTTCTGCTCTGGAACAATTGTAATGAAACCTGCTGAATTCCAAAATAACATAAAGTCCTGCTTACATAAAAAAAATAAACAAATAAAATAAAACATTGTTCTAACAATCTATGATGCAAAGGAAACATGTATTTCTATATAAATTTATCCAGCATGAAGTTAACTTTAGAATTTTGCAGGGCCGCCCCCAAGGGGGGCAAGAGGAGGCCATAGCCACCTCTGGAAAAATGTTGATTCCCCCACAGAATCATGTCATCTTCTTCAATTAAGACTTACAACACAATAAATAAATGAATATGGTGAATCATAAATATGGGAGGATATATATATATATATATATATATATATATATATATATATATATTGCTACCATAGACTTTGATAACTTCTTCAGGTTCCACTGGTGTGATTTGTGCAACATCTTCCAGGTCTTGTGGTTGCCCAGAAATCAGCTGACTAGCTTGATTAGGTTCCATATTTTATATAGCAATAAATTGACATTGCTTTGTTGAGAAAACGACAATAAACCTAACATGCTAAAGTGTAAACAGTTGATTTCTGTTCAATAGCACCCTCCACTGGCCAAATGCGGGTAAAAGTATGAAGTGGTGTGTAAATTGGAGCAACGCACCCGCCACTGTGGCGGGTTGACAATTTGAACAGAAAAAAAAAAGCTGCATTCAGTTTGAACTTCTGTCCATGGGAGGACTGACCAGCTGGAGTCCAGACTGATGTACATAATGTCCATATCTGGCGGCCCTACGCTATCATAATTTAACCAAATAAATTATATTAAATCTAATTTTTATTGACCGCGAGAGCCCATTGGTTGATTTTATTGACCGACATTGCGCTTATCCAATGTCGGCCTGCCCCTCCCCTCTAAGGTCATAAATAGCGGCAGTTCAGCTAACTGGAGTCCGAGAAAATGAGTGGAAACGAGACGGGGCGGGTCATAAAAACTACGACAAAAGCTAAAAAGCGCATAAGCTAGCTAAAATCTAAGCATGAGTCAGTAGCCTTTCTTTGCATTTTTTACAAAATCATTGTGTGTGGCATCTTTTTGTTGCAGATGATACTGATAATAACTTTACAGAAAATCATTGCAAAGATTTTACATAATTTTAACAATTTGCTGGTAATGCCACAGGTCTTCACAGCACACCTTGTATTTCTTTTACTGAACAATAAAAAATCACAGTTGCAGTTTTTACGTTCGATTCAAATAAATAAAATCCATCCATTTTAATTTTCACCATGCCTCCCTTCAGAACTGTACCTGTGAGAAACGTTTCTGTCCGAGCGCTCGTCCGAATGTCTCACAGAGGCAGAAAGCTTGAAGAAGTCGTGTGCTTACCCTGCAGAGACAAGTGCAGCACGGTGAATGAGAGCAACTTAACAAGGGTGAAACCCAAGTCACATGGAGTGACACTGAGTAGGGCTTCAGGGAGCAGCTCGCTCCATCATCAGCTGGCATCAAAGAAGCGGATGACAGCTTCCCGTGAAGAAGCAGCAGAGCAAAGAAGATAGATTTCACTCAGACATGCTGCGCGAAACGGCTCCCAACATTTACATCTGTGCATGCTCACATACTCAGGTGCCACATATATCATTACGCTATTTATGCAAAGACCAAGTTTTCTATAACTGTTAATTCAGGGTTGACGCTTCTTTTTTTTCACAATTTTGTTTAGAAGATTAAAAAATATACGCAACTTTAGTTTTGGGACAACATGTGACTGTCAAGTAACTTACTGTAGATATAAAAATAAGTTTAATTCAGCTGATGTCTCACATTTTTGTCCAAACAGACAAACAGTGACAAAATTTTAAGAGAGCACATTTTATTTATTTTTCTTAATCAGTAATGATAATCATCAACTTAAGTTTATTGTATTACTGATGTTCAAAATAAGAAAAATAATCAACTTTAAAATGCAATAATCACAATTTGCCATCCAACAAAAGTCAAAGTTCAAAGCACGTCTGTAACTCCGGTGTCATAAACGTTATTTGTTGGCTACATTTTTCATGCCTGCATCACCAGTTTTCTGTTTCGATTCTGAGCAGTAGGAGACCCGGTGCAGCCACTCCTCTGGTCGTGGTTAAAGTTTCATAATTAATGTTCTCACAACAAAGCGGGAGTCTCTTGTTAATGCAGTGTTTAGCACTAATCGGAGCAGAGAGAAGAGAAAATAAACTCGCCTATGTACTCGGACGAGTGAGACTTAGAAGACGAGATAAGTGATGCTTTAAACCTCCCAACAAAGTTTCGATGGATCTTTTTTAGTACATGGAAACTTACAGGCCGGGTTCAACTCAGATGAGACATAAATACAATGAATCCTGTACTTTGAAGCTAAATGCTAAATGCTAGCCACCCGCAAAATTCTAAGTTTTTACAAACTAATAACTTTTTTCACTGGTCATTAGTGGCCAACCTGCCCTCATTTGCATGGATATAAAATCAGAGCACAATTGAAAAATAAAAATAAATCAATAAATAAAAATAAGAATGAAAGTTTGGTGTGTAAATTTTGTTTGTTTGTTTTGCTTTTTGAAGTTTTGCTCAAGTTTGCTGACTCTAAAGTTGTATAGGTTAGTCCTAAACAAAGTAAACAGCTATATGCTCACAGTGACATGTTTACTAAATTAATTTATTTTGCATTCGGCGGCTAAACAAAATTCCTGCCTTGTTTTGATTAAAAAAAAAAAAAAAAAAGCCAAAAATTAAGGGACTACAAGGCAGAGAAGTAACATAGTAGACGAAGCGAAAAACTAACATAGTCAGCTTTTCTGAAAATTAACACTAAGGATGATAAGATTTAACAGTGAATCCCAACGAAATGTTTTTGACTTCCTGCTTCACTTTTAAAGAGATAAATAGAAACCCAGAAATATGCAGAAGTTCTTTAACATTTATTTTGTCCAGAACACAAAAAAATTGCAATGTCTTTAAAGGTGGTTCATATCCCTTTAACTTATTCACATTTTATTTATGACTTTAGTGACTTCTGAAGGCAGTTGATTGTAATGGATTTCATTTGGGGATGTCAAAGAACATGGAGGCATAAAATACTTCAAACGACTGCCAAACCTTCAGTTACTAATTTATAAAAATGTGGAAAGTTATGCATAATTTTGCTTCAGCTTCACAATTGCACACACTACTTTGTGTTAGCCTTTCTGCAAGACACTGCAAATGTAAAAGCAGGCACAATAAAAAACTTTACTACAAATAGATATTATGGGGGTAGACGTCCACACTCACCACACCAAGCGTGTATCCCTCACACACACACACACACACACACACACACACCTGCACAGGCAAAGAAAAGCACTCAAATTACTGGTGTTTTTCTAACTACTTTTCTTCGGTGTGGCCCAGGATAAGAGGATGAGAACGGAGCCTGGAGCTAATATGAGTTGGTCTCAAAAAAAAAAGAAAAAAAAAGAGAGAGCCATCTAAGCCGGCCGTCCCTGTCTTTTCTTTTCTAGAAAAGTTAATCCCCGTCCCTCTCCCTGCAGATATGATCCCTCGTCTGCAGGAAACCACCGGCATGAAAAGAAGCAGGTGTACTGTCTGGGGATTGTATCACTGCAGGAGCGATTGGATTCCACGATACAGAGATGAGCCGCCTTTTTTTTTTTTTTTTTGCATGCTCCCGTTGAGCTATCTTATCCAAAGCAGGTCCAGCGATCAGAAACCCTCCTCTTGTTGTACCTCTCTAATGTGCATGCCAGGGTGAAATGTGAGCACATGCATATCTGTTGCTTATGCTCCCTTGTTAGAGGTTTTATTATTTTTTTTTTTAGATTAGGATCCCGTTCAGTCGTGCTTTTCCAATCTGGGCAAATGCAGTCAGGCTGTAATGGTAAGCTTTTCAGTTCATAATGAATAATATTCTTTCAGTCAGCTTTTCTGATTATTACCAGTTGTGCCTGAAAAAAACAAAACATTTGACCTAAAGCAAAATCGCCTCTGAACACTAAAATATCCTGAAAAGCTGCCCCAGAAGTCTGTTCTTTATTAAAGTAATAGAGATTGTCTGTGCTGTAAATTGTAGTGTGTTTATAGCAGGCAATCTATTCTGGATTTTCTATTGTTGAAGACCATGTTTAGCAGATTTGTGGCTCCTGGAAGGTTTGTCTTTATTAAAGTCCAAATCTTTTCGCTTCAGACCCACAAAATATCAGTAGCAGGAATTATCAGGAGTAGTGAGAAGAGCTTTGTTCTTCTAAAAACTCAAGGAAAAAAACATTCTCACATCTGGGTTCTGATGTGGCATTTCAGATCAGTCGCTGCGTTTCCATTGACCGTAGATTGCACAAACTGGAATTACAAAAATAAAGGCTTAATGAAAACAAGTTGATTTTTTTTCTTTTTTCTTAAAAAAAACATGTTTTTCCATAAAAAAATTTTTGGCTGTATTGAAATTAACGTATTCCACAAAAATACCTTGATTTTTTTTACATCACACAAGCCATGTGATCAACAACCGGATGCTACCACTGGCAGAAAAGACGAAGAAGTCCACAGGAAGTGGCAAGAAGCTCGGCGTGTTTTTTTAAAATTACGGACAAGTTGTAATTGTCCGACAGAAGCACATTCCTGAAAACCTTATTCTATTTTTCTGAGATGGGTGGTCCGTGCTAGTTTTCAACCTTCTGCTTCCTGCTTTTTACAGCCATGTTTAACTCCAACATCAGACAAAATTACACTTTGCGTAGCCTGAGTGATTCACTCCAACAGTGGAAGGAAAAACGCCTACTTTGCTTTTTTTTTTCCTTTCTTTTTTGCTCATTTCCAAAGTTCGCTCAAAATTTGCAGAGACAATCAGATGGAAGCTGCAGAGGCAGAAGTTTGACAGTCTGACGCTGCTTTGCAAACCAGGACGACTTTTCATAGCTGATGGACAATGAATTTGGGCTAGTCAAAGTCTGATTTACCTACTGTGACATGATCCCAAACATACCACAACCTGTCCATGATTACACACAAAGATAAAATTTCTCCAGAGTGACGTAAAAGATTGATTAGTAGTCATTACAAACACTTCCAGGAAGATAAAGTTAGACGTAGAGGGAGATCTTTATTTCACGTCGGGTCAGCTTGGTTTAGAAATCTTTTCATCGCCTTAATAAATCCGTCTTTCATGTTTTCTTATGTAATCTTTGTCACGTTAAATCTGGTTGATTGTCATACTTTTCCCACAGCATTGCATAGTTTCATGAAGCTGCTTCACTTCACTGCTGTTAGAACTGAATCCATCCAAAAGTGCTTGTCAACGATGAGTAGGCTTGCTTTAAAGTACACATTTTTATCTGTGCAGGTGTGTGTGTGTGTGTTCTCCCAAACGATCATGTTAAGCAGCTGTGAGAGGCCCCCAGTCGCTGGGTGGTCCCACACCCTCATCCATAAATCATTAACCCACTCGGCTGGCCTTGAAGTGTGTTGGGGTTTTTGTTTGACACACTTTGCTGAAGCCAGTAAGTGTCGTGTCAAACCTGAACACAACGGACATAAAAATATGCGCCGACTGACAGATCTAAATCGGATGTTGTCCTAATGTTTGTTTCTTTGTGACAAGTTTATTTCTGTCCTTTGTGGCTGCCATTGAATGTTGTATGCGTTCGTCTTTGAAATGAGAATAGTCTTTTGCAAACGTGCAACTTCAGGAAAGCCTGTGATCCTTTCCAAAAGGAAACTGTTCGTATTTCCAGTCCAGTCAGCTGAGACAGACGGACACCAAAAAGTAAAAAGCTGCAGATGAAACTACACAAACATACGGACACATTATAAAAGACAAGATCAGTTCTCGATCTGATTCCAGGTTTTAATGTCAGATTTGTAATTCAGTGCTGTAAAAGTGTAAAACAAAAAAAAACGTAATAATGAAACAACTTCATATTTCTAATAAAAACTACCAATTGATGTGAATATGTACTTTTTTTCCTGGAGTACCTTGACACCATGATCGGTGATCCGGCACTTCTGGTTTTCCTGCCTTACATCCATCAGAGCCCGTCTGTGTATTTCTGAGAAAAGTAGCTAAAGCAATGCTTATCTTTCACAAGATAAAGTCGTACGTTTACTGGCTACTTTAGGCTTACAGTCAGCCGGCTGTGATTGCGTTTTGGCTCACTTTATCAGCTTTTCCGTCCATTACATTCGTCTGACAATCTTTTCGCATAATCGGGTGAAATCAAGCTAAACGAGGAGCTAGTGTTTTTTTGTTCTTTTTTAAATTACTGCATCTTTTTGCAACTTGATTTGCACATGATTCTCAGGAATTGGTCTATCTGTTTAACAAGCTGGAAGCAGTCGCCAGGTTGTGTTTGCAACCGATACTAGAGATGATAAGAAAAATAACCAAACACGCTGATTAAAACACGATTCATTTTATACGAGGGATCTCAGGAATAATATCAGGTTATTATTTCTAATTGTTGCCATGCATTTTCATTCCACATCCCTAAACCTGCGTGCGTGTGTGTGTGTGTGTGTCCATGGTGTGTCTGCATGTGACCTGAAGCAGCTGAGCATGCTCCAGAGGAATGTTGCAGGTCTGGAGAGTGCTCTTAACATAGCTGTTAATCAGCAGAAGTGTGATTAGGAGGTCGCTTTGCAATATGCACTCACCTCAGTACACACACACATAAAAAAAAACTTAAGAGGGTGTATTTAAGTAAAACACACAGAAAGGAGAACGTTTGTACGCAAGAGGATTAGAGCCATTGAAAAATCAAGAATTATGTCTTTTTTCTCCGAATGCTTGACTAGGAAGATTAAAGTCAGAATTTGGAGGAAAAAGTCAAAGAAAAAAAAATCGTGGCCCAAACGCTCTTGCGTACATTTATATGTCCAGTTGAGACTGAACACACAAATAAACTCCCCGCCGATGCTCCAATATCTGATATTTGTTCAAAAATTCCAAATCATCATCAATTACTGTCGAGTCATTTATGTTTTACATCCAATTTTTTTAATTTAGCCAAAACTCTAAAAATAAAAAAATAAATAAAAAAGACAATAGAAGCCAACCTGCAAACTTCACCAGAACTAATTCCGCCACCACACCGCCTCTCTGCCTGCAATGCGCGTTCCCGACACAAGGGGAACAGAATTTCGCACAAGAACCGGCCCCATTAACTCAACTCATACTGGGGTCACGCAGCGAAAACAACGACTCTCTGACTCGCCCGTCAGCGCCGTTTCTCAGGAGCTGACATCAGTTGTTTTGACTCCGTCGGAAATCGAACGGAACCGCACCGTCCCGCTAAGGTTAAACGCTCCGGCCCCGGAACCAATTGAAAACATGGCTCTCCGCCAAGGCGTCCGCGCCGGGGGCCGCCGGGTATCGTCCAATTCCCAGAGACGCTTTCTTTCCTCGGTGCTCCAAATGCAGAGCAAGATTGGAAGCAAAGCGCTCAGCTGTGTTGGACGGAGATCTTTTTTTTTTTTGATACTGTGTAGAGATTGGGAAAGCGCAGGGGACGCACAAAAAGCCTCTTGGATTGTATAACTTAATCATGTATGACAGAAGGCAATGCAGAAATGTTCAGGGCCCATTCAGAACCGTGTTTCACCTCCTGCTCACCCCACCCAGCTCCCGAGCTTCACTGGCAGCGCTAGTGCTGTTAACACAGCCAAGCCTTTATGAGCTTTAGTTGTTAATTTCGATGATAAAAAATAAGAAGAAAACTCTCTTGCAAGTTACTTCTGCACTAGCAAAATAGCAGCGAAAATAGCGTTTCGCTTTTCTTCTTAAATATTATTATTTGAAAACAGCAGGATATGAAAAACTGTCTTGACTAATGTCTATCAGTGGACTGAGTGGAGGGAGTGAATCTTTTCTCAAGCTTGTTTGCAGATCCCGTCTCGGGGAGCAGCTGTTGCTCATTCTGCTTGGCCGAGCCGGGGAGAAGATCACCAAATCGTGCTGTTTTCAGCCCAAATAGCTTACGCACAATTACTCTGCCGGGGATCTGTGTGCGTTGGCTCGCAGCGTGGGTCGCTGTAGTCCTCCCTTTGTTTTCTTAATAATTAGCTTGTGTTTTCACGGGGATGGGGGTGGCAAGCCTCTTTAAGGCTACTTCATCTGCTGCTAGTCTGTCTGGGCCTCCTGACAACATCAAGCTGTCCAACTTCATCCCCCCTCCTTTTCTCCTTTTCAATGCTAATGGCCTGCATGAGAAACTCAGGTGTTTTTTTATTCGACTTGATGCTATTTCTGCATAATTCGTCTTTCTCTTGCAAAAGTTTGATGATCCCCAAATTTGGAATCAGAGTGTTTGGGGACCTCATTAGAGTCGAACCTCCATGGCTCGTCGTTGTGTTTCGTCGGGATTAATGTGGTACCAGCTGGTTTATGTTCTTCATGATCATAAACAAATACACTGCCTCGCAAAAGTGTTCATGCTCTAGGTATTTTCTAAATCCGTCATATTGTATCTAGCTCCTGGTCACAATATCCTGTTTTGCAGGACGATAAATTCTCCCAGAAGTTATCGCGATAAACGATAATATTTTGGATAATGGCTCAATAAGGCAAGTTTGCCCTCTCAAAGACCAATAAACTTCAATTTTGTGGCGAACGTAAGAGCCAGAAGATATTTTAAATATCCGCATTAAAACATAACTAAAAACAACAAATAAGACGAGTAGGAAACACAGATAACTGAAATCATAAATGAAGTGGATCACATGACTCTGTAAACAAAATTGCCATTCAAAACAATATTAAATCAAGAAAATCATCTAATTCTTTAGTTGCTTATTGCAACAAACTTCAATGTATTATTGAAAATTCCTGTGATAGACCAATACAAAGTGGTTCCTATTTAAGGAAAATTCCAGGATAGACTAAAACTGAATTTTGGCATGGTGCGCGTGCATGAAGAAGCATGGTAGTGACGGTATCATGCTGGGGGGAAGCTTTTCACCTTGCTGGGACACGTGTGAAAATGTGTCCCGGCACCAAATGGTTTATGTCAAAAGACTTTCATGTTTTAGGCTCCAAACTGAAAAGAAATGAGGAATCTGTGCCTTAACACATGAAAATTACTGTTCATTTATGCTTTCCCTCCGTTCTGACTGAGTTTGGTGAAAATTTAAGTCTGTAAATGTTCAATCAGATGCCTCCCAGAAGACTGACCACTGTAGCCACACTGCATTGACTTCTCATGCCACATCTCTCTTATTTTTATTTGTGAACATTTTCAAAAATACTTTCCCTTCATCCTAACAATTATCCACTACTTTGTCTTGGTCTGTTACCTACGACTCTATTAAAAAAGGCATTCATTTTCTTTGTGCGCAACTATATAAATACACAAGGGGCTGGAATATCCTTGCAATGCATTTTGGGGTTTCATGATTCAGACATAGTTTTACATAAACCTAACCCAAAATCGTTCAAAGCTCAGCCAGTTCTGAAGCAAAACCATAAAGAAACGAAAGGAATAAATCAGTTTTGGGAGATGTGGGGAGATTCAAACAGGGAACTTTGAGGCTTAATGTGAATCCAGTTTATGAGCTCCACTGCTAACTACACTTCCACTGTAAACATGGGGATCGATAGTCTCTGTGTTTGACCAGGGGTCGATACGCTCTGTGGGAGCCAATCTCATTGATTCTCCACCTGCTCAGCCGCCTCAATCACCTTGACCTCGATGGGTCCTGTTGACACGGCCCCGCCTTAATTAAACCGAGCTGAAGCTGTGCATCTGATAAAGCTTTCTCACACAGGCAACGACAAAGTGACACATCTGGGAGCTCGCAGCTGTTTCCCATGGATTAGTACACACATTTTAGATGATAGATGAAGCTCTGTGACTATTGGCTACATTCTTTAAGTATCTGAGTAAATGCTGCATGCTACTGAGAAAAGTTGCTGATAAACTTCCACTTTTAATGCATTGTCCTGGTCAGAATTCAGACAGAACTGCAAGTTTGTTGCTCTGAAAAGCCGTTTGTGAGGTATTAGTTACTTCTGTCTGACAGGACTCTCCACTCGAAAGGAAGGCGGTGATAAAAAAAAAAAATTCTGCAAAAAAGCACAATTTGTCAAAACAAACTAAAAATATTACCAGCAGATGGATGACAACATCTATCTGCTGGCAGAACTTTCCGATAAAAAAAGAAAAGCAAAAACAAACAAATTCAACTGTCATTAGCAACTAGCATCAATCTGTAATTTCTCATAGGCAAATGTGCTAATTTAATCAATATCTTTGACCTCTAGTGATTAAGTACTGTTGATGGATCAAATGGCCAACAACTAGCCTGTACGTTTTTGAGTTCAGCATTTTCCCTTCTTAATCACAGACATTACAACTGAGCAAAGGAACATTATATTCCCAGGGTGTATGGACTGCACTTACTTAGTGCTTTGCAAGTCAAATCAAATTCTGAAAGCACTTTTTACTCCACAGTTCACATTTCATGCAATCAAAACCGCAACCCTCCGATTGAGAGACAGCTAGTCTTCCCGCTGAGCCAAAGCTGTCAGTTCTCAATATATTGTTCAAGTAGCACTGGTCATTCTTATGTTGCCTTCATTGGTACTCAGAAGAAATGTTGGGGTGTCGCTGCAAATACGATGCCGATTGACTGCCAAAAAACGGATTGTTCAAGTAGCTACAGTGAGAAATTACTTAAAAACTAACGGCAGTAATTTTGAGAGCAGTATAAACTGAATTACGGTGAATCAAACAAATTATGATAATAGAAGCTTAATTATTTTTTAAAGTCTGGGAAACCAAATTCAACGATGTTCCAAAAAGCCAGTGAGAATATTTGCTGTGCTCCGTGCTAAGCTAACTGCTACTAGCGAAGCAAGCTAACAACGGTGTTCTTAACTTTTTATCTATTTAAACATTGAAGGGAACATGTTCACTAATGTATTCATGTTTCTGTGAAACACTTAATGACTAGAAGTTCAAATCTCACCTTGTCAGGATCCATGTTTTTCTGTGTCTCTGTGCTCTCCGTGTTGTCCTGTCCTCCCCTTGATTGTTCCCAGGTGTGTCTCGTTCCTTGATTACTTCTTGTGTATTTAGTCTCACCTGTGTGTCAGCAGCGTCTTTGTCGGGTCCTCGTCTGATGTTTGCCAGTCTGTTGTATGTGTCCATGCGTTTGCCATGTGCTACCTGTGATGAGCCCCCTGTTTCCGCTCAGCAGTGCTGCCACGGTTGTTGGACTGTCTTTGGCATAATTCTTCATTAAATCATCATTATTCACTTACCTGGGTCTCCTGGCGTTCTCCCTCACCTCCTCGCCACAACGCTTCATGACACACCTGGGATTTTCATTTTAGGAGATTTTTTTTGTCTAGTTTTTCCAACTTGGAGCATCATTTCAACTCCTCCAAAAAAAACTGTGGATGGAGATAATCTTTATAATGTTGTGAGTGATGCCTTCAAAGATCCAGCAAAAATAAATCCTCTTAAGTATAAATCCTGGAAATATGCAAAACACTGGTCAACAATTATAAGAAGTTTTTCAGAGCCTTTATGTCAATAAATACACTTCCATTGAATACTCAAAAGAGTTTCCCAATAAATATTACATAAAATGCAACTAAGAGCTTTATTTTTCTCTTTCACATTTATACAGTGAGACCCTGTCCGTCACATTTTCAGTGTTGACAGATTCACCTATTCACAATTTTATTTTCATAGCGTCAGGTTGAAAATATTTGAAAGAAAATGCAGCTTGGCAACCTGAAAAACCATTTGCACTGAAGCCAATCAAGGCTGTGCCCATAAGAGCAGAAATAAAGAAACACTGTGGATGTTCTGCTGTGGTGGTAAGATAGTTTCCACTGTGCAAGTAAACACATATTGGGTTATATGTGTTATATGGTGTTATATGGTGTTGAACTCAAATATTCATGGATTTCAGCTATTTATTTCATGTTAGAAACAAACTTCTTCCTCAATAATAATAATCATTTTGTTGCCAGTCTTGGTGATGGGCACCTTTTCAAAAGATTTCAGTGGAATTCATTTTGGTTCAATCAGTAACATTTTGGGGCATATCGGTATTTTAACACACCTCTTTTTTTTCTTTTTTTTTTGGTAGGGTTTAAAAATCTCACCACAGTAGATTTGGAAACCGATTCAACAACAATTCATGAGGTGATTACTGTTTGACAGCCACTGCCATAACCTGCTCTTTTTTTTCTGGAACTACCGAGAACTTCCACCTGCTGTTCGGTCGACAGAATGCAGGTCCAAGGCGCTCCGCTTCCCTACCGTTTTTATCCGTTGCCTATTTAGTGTCTTTAGTCTTTGAAGGAAAACCATTCAGAGTTGCATAAAGCTGTCATTACACCCATATTCTTTACAACCAGTGGGAGTGCAACATGAAGAAAGTTATTCACCCATGGCACTTTGAGACACTAAATTAAATTGACTTCCAAACAGAGGAAAACACAGAATCAGTGGAAACTGAAGTGACTGGCAAAGAATCTGGATGACTAACGACTTCATACTCCCCTTTTTTTTTTTCCACCACTTGGCACAGGTATTCACCAAAGCTCAAGTGCAAACCAGTGTCAAACAATATTGATGTTTAATAGTTGTTCGGCATCCAAAAAAATGAGTAATAAATTTGGAGGACCATCTGTTTCATAAAGCAGTTTAAATTAGTGGAGTGAATGTCTGTGTTAGGGAGAGAAAGAGGGACGGCAGAGTCTGTAAACATAGTCTGAAAAAAAAGAATGAAAGGAAAAAGAGTGATTGGTGTTGAGTTATATTGTGAAAATGTATGCAGCGAGCTTTCAAGATACACTATTTGCTCCAAATCATTTCACTCTGAATTCACCTTAAGAAGATTATTTTAACAACAGGCTTAATATCTTGGATCCTGGTGATTTAAAACTCCTTTTTTTACATTTATGTGTAAAAACAAAAGGTTTCTTGTTGGATTTTGCTTTGAAATGCTTCTAACTCCAACGTTGAAAGTTTTTTTGTGCATAGATTTATCTACAACTGACCACACTTGCAAAGCAAATGCACGTTGGTGATAGTTTCCCACTATGCCCCCAGTGTGGACGGGGCTGTGGGAATGGGGTCACACCTGCACCGCCTGGCAGGGTTTGATAAATGATGTTGCTTTAAACTTTGGAGACCGTCATTTTTGGGAGCAACTGTTTACCATCCATTGAAGTATAATGGCCGTCTTTGAAGGCTCCAGCGCTCGGGACAGAGGCTGCCCTCTCTGTCTGCCGTTATGAGAGGAGGAGGAACTGGCCCCCGATTAGCTAATGACACGCTCTGCTTCGATTTGCCCTAATAGGATGAAGCAGGCTTCTGACATTATGTCTGGTATTTCCTACTCTGACTGCTCTGGAAGGTCTCTCACAAGGTCTTTTATTTTATTTTATTTTATTTTTTTGCACAGAGCAGATCAAATAAATCGGTTTGTCACTGTTTCCCAAGAGTTTTCCTTCTCCATAGTTCCCATCTCCAGGTATTTGAAGACAATTTAAAGTTTTAAAAAAGGTTTTAAGCAAAAACTTTCAACTTCAGTCTTCAGCTGTGAACACTTTGTCAGTGGTAGTCCAAGTTGGCTGTCTTTTCACGCTGACTTGGAGAAGCCATGAGTAGATCCTTTTCTTGTCAGATGACGCTCCATGGCATTATTTGTCTTTTAGGCTTGGAGCAATAACCTGACATGAGAGTGACAGTCTAGACTGCAGCTATCTTAGTAGAGACCATTCCTAACCTACGCTGAAAAACATCCCTCCCCCATCCACACACACGCTCTACAAAATGGACGTCTACGACCGTTAGAGTCGGTCTCAAAAAAGTTTGGAAGGCAGAGGCAATTCTAACAACTCATGCTTGTGTTGGTTATTTTACAGAAATGGCTGATTATTTGCACAGGAAATGAAAGTAGGAAGCAGTGCACCATCCACGATTTTCCTGTGTGAAACACAAACTAGGAACCAGTGTTGTATAAAGTACTCAAAAAATGTACTTAAATAAAAGTACAAATACACAGACACAAACGTACTCTAGTAAAAGTAAAAGTACCACATTAATATTTTTACTTGAGTAAAAGTAAAAACGTACTGGCTTTTAAAAATACTTAAGTATTAAAAGTAAAAGTACTTGCTGAATGCATTACCTAATCGCTAATACAATACCATTAAGAGTACCTATTGTATTTAATTTTAATACATCAGAAATGTGCCATTTTAACAAACAATGCCATAAATAATGTATGTTTTTATTGTGTTTACTCTCTGTGACAGTTTAGACTTAGATATGTGATTCTATGCATCATAATTTCAGGGATGG
>CAEFZX010013697.1:0-10286 GCA_903066825.1 Alfaro cultratus | reverse complement strand
CACAATGCGAAGGGAACTCAAGGGGTTGGGATTGAACAGCTGTGTAGCCGTAAGAAAACCTCTAATCAGTAAGGCTAACTAGAGAAAAAGGCTTCAGTTTTCTAGGGAGCATAAAGATTGGACTCTGGAGTTATATTGCATTTTACAGCTAATATCAGCAGATACTGATACAATGCCGATAATATGGTGCATCCCAATTAAAACATATCAAATGGTAACTTCAAGATATTAAATTCCTCTGCACTACAAATGCAAACTTAATTCGCATTGCATCAGCTTTTTACACCACAACAACCATCTGAGATTGCTGCATCGATGGAGGGAGAACCGTGTTGGTAACTCCAGATAGCTGTAATTACTTTGACAAAGATTAATTAGGCGAGAATAAGCTGAATTAATGAGGTTGGCACAGACACCTCAGCCAGGCCTTAGAAACTGAACACCACTTCTGTTGAGATTACAAAGGCTGTGAATGAATGAATGAGGTAAACTGACAAAAGAAGTAGTGGGGAAAAAGTTGCAGAAATCAGTATTCCTCCAACTTTACAGAAAGAAAAAAGTAGAATCACACAAAAGGTGTGAACAGCAAATGAGATCTAATCAGAACCAAGTAAACATTCTCACTTATTTCTCCTGTTGCCTTGTGAATGGATTTAGAAAAGAAAATCCTCTGAAAAAAAACAAGTGCATAGTATCAGTCTGAGTATCACAGCTTAATCCTACAGTGTATCGCACCGAATCTACAACGCAGCATAACGCCCATGACTATTTATCACTCCACACAGTAAATAAAGCGACACACAGATCAACTTTTCATTCCCCCGTCATATGCCTGCTCAGAGTGCTGCACCGTGGCTGATACAGTTTCCGAAATCTGACAGTCGCAATGCTCTAAGTGCAGCAACAGTAACCAGAGACCCCCAAGATAAATGGCTCCCAGTTCAGTGTCAGAGAGTCGGCAGCTAATGTGGTCCTGTTTTGACCAGATAACACACATTGCTGCTGTGCGCGTGTGTGTGTGTGTGTGTGTGTGTGTCAGCTCATCGACTTTCTAAATGTATGCAGGACAGATTTATTTAGCTGGTTCTCATTGTAGAAAACAGGAGGAAAGGTCATGGCAGCCATGTTTTACCCTGGAACAACGCTACAGAAATACTCCGGATTCATTTTCCTACGACTGTTTTTTAAAAACAAACATGGACAACAACATTTTTTGATTCACATCTTTTACAAGCACTTAATAGGAGTTGATTTAATTAACATTAGTTTATAGGAAACCAAGCAAATCACACATAATGTGCATCCTGCACATTTAGAAGAAAATATTTTATAGCAATAAGGTTAAGATTCATTATAGTCATTATATTTTACTCTAATTCAGTCTAATTATTCAAGTATTAATGACTAAAATCATAGCTTCAATAATCACAGCAAAAAGATAAAAAGAAACTAGATTTTTGTCAAATGTTCACCTAAAGTCAAATGGAAAACATTCAACCATTACAATTCAAAATACGATCCAGAGTAAATTAACAATGCGAATATCTTAGATTCAAATCTGCATTTTAAAGCCCCAAACTGAAATATATATTTATTTTTGCTTTGTTTTTCCATATTTACGCATGTCTGGAAACCATTTGAACTAAATGCACACCACACTTTTCAGATCATTTATACATAACAAAAACGAAATAATGAAAAAACAACTGAATTATTTTACTTTTCTTCACAACAATTATGTGTTACGTTGTGTTTCTCTATCATAAAATCCCAACAAAAACATTTCAGTTTGAGGTTGAAACATAACGTGAAAATGTTTCATTTAAAATCTCCATTTAAATTTTTGAAATTATCCTACTCAGTTGCACTTTTTCTTTTAAACTGATGCTATTTTTAATAATTAGTGTTTTTCTTATAATGTAAATGTTCCCATTCTGCAGAATTTCTGTTTTTATATTTTAGATCAATATGTATTTTTATGACAAGTCCCAGAAAGAGCAATGTGCTTAAAAAATTGGATACAGATTATGGCTTTTACCTTGCAATGATCTATTCCTGGTTTAGCTCTCACTTCATCCCTAAATTTAAAACTTCTCACAGAAAGTGAGCCAAAAAAAACAAGGTGGCGCCATCTGTTTCGACCAGTTGCAGAGAGGCCACAGGAAGAAAGAAGAGAAAAACAGAGCGAACAGCATGAGGGTGAGTATAAACGCAGAAATGGCTGCAGCAAGGAACACAGAAACACAGAGCAGCTTTGGGGAATCATTTCAGAGCAAAATTAGAAGTAAAGATCATATCTTCCCATCTAAACTTGAAGCTGGTTCTATAAGAGGCAAAAACCTGAGGGTTCTGGTTCCAATCCTGCTTTTGGGGATTTAATTCAATCTCCAGTGCTGAAATAAGATCATGTAAGATCTTTGGGACTGTGCGTACTGATGTCTTTCTAGCTAGTGTCAGAAACTCTGCTGCACTATTTTTATCCTCGTGGAGAGACTTACTGAAAGAAAAAAATGCAGAAATTCTTTAACTCTGAAGGAATATTCTTTATAATGGTAGCATCGTGTTAAATGTACAAAATAAAGTGATTCATTCTGGTCTAAATGGGGGGTTTTTTGTGCTTTTTTGGCATTTATTGAGACCAAATATGATCTATTCATGGCAGATTTTAATGATCCACATCATGAGTTATTTGGGTTTTTACTCACCCATAGATAGTGTACAGCAGAAACCAGATATTTACAAACTCTATAAAACGTTGTCATTTTAAAACATTAGATCATTAATGACTTAATGAAATTAAGCAATTTCTGTTTGCTAAATGCAACACAAATATGTCATTTGGGGAATGAAACAACTTTACTAGACCTAGAGCAGGATTATGACTATAGGAACAATACAGATCAATAAAGACAAGCACAAGGTAGAACAATTAATACAGTTTAATCCTGAATAAATTACAATCATATAACCACCAGTAAACGGTATCAATATACATCAGGATAAAGATGCGTAGAAATATGATGCATACTAAGAAAACTAACCAGAAAATTTTCAAAGCACCAATCAGACACCAATTTTAAAATGCACCTAATTATTACTATTATTAATTGTCTACATCTCAAATGTAGCTTAAAAACAGACTCCTTCCAAGAATAAGGAGTTACTATAGCAAGTTTAACAGTGTAAAAGTTACAGAAAGGCCTCCTGAAAGATTGTAACTTTCACTTCAAAGTGCTCTGAACAAGAAAAAGGTTAAAAATAGGCATAAAACAAGGGATTCAGAGCTGACAAAGTGGTAGAAAACATTAAAAAAGCACAGCATGAATCACAACTTTCATATAAATTATGAATCACGTTTTTTCCCCCCCTGTATGAAACATTTACCTTTGATCCAAGCTCAAAAGAACAAACGCTTTCCAAGTACAGATAGTCTCCCTGGCTCTGACTGGATGCAATTTTAAATGTTTTTAAATCATTAAAACTTCACCATACCATTTATTTTTAATGCGCGTCAAATTGCACCAGAAGTTTCATGCATGCTGGTGGACCTAAAAAGGCAGAACAAACATATACAAAACAAGCTCCTGCAATGCCAGTAACTCTCTTTAACATTAAGGAAGAAGTGGAAATTAAAGGCGAAACATAATTTATACTGAAGGCAAAGTTTAGAGATGAAACATGAAACATTTACTTATTTATGCATGTATGAAAAATTCAAAACCATTTCTAATCAAATACCTTTAATGACATGCAAGAAAAGTCAGAAAATTGCTTTCCCACCAAGTTATCATAATAAAGAAAAAGTGTTTAACATTTATCATTCACAGTTAAGATGCATGGATCATATATTTTTTATCTCCATACTGAAGATGGAGATGAAAATATGTATATTGAGAAAATATTCATATTTTTTCCAATATGTATATATATTTTTAAAGATTCCTTTTTTTTTCTTCCACCTTGTTTTAGTGTTTAGGCTTAATAAACAGAAGATTAACCTACTTGGTGGTTTGAATCAAATCATTTTCAGTTCCACTGTAAACTCAAAAATCTGATCTTTTTACGACGCTCCGTACATGACGCCCATTAGATTGTGCTCACAACACTCTTCGTTGTGGAAGTTGTTACTGAAGGAAGCAGTGATGTGCAGGACCTTCCTCCAGGTAGCAAATTGATGCAAAGCAAACTTCAGTAGCAAAGTTGATTTGTTCGGTTCTTTCAAGCGTTTACTTTTTGTTTCTTCTGAAACTTGCTGGATTAGAAAATGTTGGCCAGCTAACGGAAATCTCAAAAAAAACAAAAACACACACACAGAGAATGCGGTTCACATTAACAATGCTAACCATGCCAGCCATTGATTTAAGATGCTAAAGAAGCCATCGTAGTTTTATTTTCAATTAGCCAAATTTGCTGCACCATTTCCACTCCCTGATACAAATGATCTGACTGCTAGAGAGAAATATTCAAAAAGAAATATAAATAGGTGGAAATCGGTTTTACAGAACCCTGAGTTTAGCAATCTGCCACAAAACTCTTACTGGTGCATCTGTAACCACAACATTAAAGTCAAGTAGAACCAAAGAACTTGATTAGCTGGTGTTTACTGCAATACATTCCTGATAACGGCTCATGTTTGATAACGGTGAAGAGAAAACATGTAAACTTGCTCTTGCTGTTGCACATTTTTCTGAATAGTAGTGATTTGTTATTGTGATTGCAGTTGTCCTGTCCTCATGCTACCCTCTTTAGGATGTAGAGGATGCCGATGCTGTCGATGGTGACGAAGGTGGAGAAGTCGGGCGACACGTGGATCTTCTTGAGGGCGCTTCCTGTCGGATAAAACGTCTGCAGGGATTCACCTCTCGCCACGTTCCACCACTGGATGCAACACAGAGAAGAGAGAGTCACTTCATTTTCCATATTTCTAAACTTTTACGGTGAAGTACATTGAAGTGATTCCATTTTTCAGCTTTTTAGATATGGAAAAACTTGAATTAAACAGGTGACTTTGAGGTATTTCTTCCTCTACTTAATGTAACCAACAATAATGAACGCAAACATATAATTCCATATCTGCTACAACACATTTAATAATTGAAGAAAACTCCACATGAGAGCTTTAGGAGGTATGCAAAACGGACCAGGATGGATTTCTAGCATCGGGTAGCACAAACGCACATGGAGAAGCTCACATTCCCCCTCGGCTTCCCTCACCAATTCGGTTTAATCTGTGTTTAAAGCCGACATTTTCCAGAGCAGCTCAGTCTCTTCGGAAAAAATCAAAGGCACATCAAGTCAATCATTGATGGCTTGGGATGAGTGTGTTTGCAGACGCTCATCTTTGACAATATTTAGCATGATAATGTCACATCAAAGCAGGGGACTGCAACCTCTTCCAGCTACATAAAAAAACCAAAAAAAAAACATGAGTCACATGAGTGGGTTGAAGCTTTTACTGGAGCGGTCTAGTTGTAAAGCCATCTGTGTGACTCTAACATGGGAGGCGAGCTCCTCCGTTTCCACAGACAGGAAAACAGCAACAACAGAGGAGAGGAAATAAATGTGGCGCCATCCATCGTCCAATCAAGTCTGACTATCTCCTGTCTCACTTCACAGAGCAGCTGCGGTAGATCTATTAAATGTACCTTCATTAAATTACACATGGGGAGCTTTGTTTACTGCTAATACGGCTGTAAATTGAAGGTATCATATTAAAGAGCCTGAATACAAATGCATAACACATTTTTTTGTTTCCTAGTAAAAAATGTATAAAAACACAAACTTTTGTTGGTCTATTACATACATTTCCAAATGAAGTTTGTGGTTTTATTGTGACAAAATGTGGAAAAAAAACACTGGACTATATTTCAGACGTTTTAGTCCATGCAACTTAACTGCTATAAAATATTAAGTTAATTTCATATAATTTAATCTCTACACAAACGTCTGTGAGTTAAAGTCTCATCATCCATCTGTCGCTGGTTTTAGACATTTTTTATGTTATTATTGCAACTTTTGTAAGCTTTATTTTTACTGAACACCCTGGAATTTTTATTCTAGAAAAACATGGACTTTACTCATAAAAAAAAAAAAAAAAAATCAGTGTAGGAACCATGTATCAAAAAGGAGATTAAGACTTCAAATGCATTTGTGAAACACACCATATCCAAAGAGAAGGAGCAAAGGATAACTGGTGATATTTCACACCCACCCCATGATGCTTAGTGCTTACCTACCATGATGAAATTGTCAGATGTTTAGTTGAACATCAAAGCTACGCTCAAGGCTTAAAGAGAGTCTTCATGACATCTAGTTAAAGTAATTTCTCATTTCTGCATGGTTCGTAAATATAGATACACACACTAAGGATGCTACATCACAACCTTTTAGACTCTCTGATGAAAAATAATTACCAAAACCAGCAACTGCAAGCATGCAGCAGCGATGGTGCATTTCTTCAAGCCAAAGTCAGCCATATTTATGCAAATAAATAAAACCATACACCTAAATTATGCTTTTAAATAAAGGTTCAAATGTATGCATTTTGCATTTTGTGTACTCTGGGAGAGGAATTTGAAAAAAAAAAATATAAAAAACATCCTAAAGCTGTTAAAGCTTGTGACTTGCAATAGTTAAGTGTGAATGTAAAAGGCAAGGTTATTTATATAGGACCTTTCAGCCGGAGACAATTCAAAGTGCTTGTACAAAACAGTTAAAAACAACATACAACAAGAAGATAATAATAAAAAAATATAGTGAATGAATAGAATTAAAAATGTTAAGAATAGGCAACTTCAAATAAAAAGGTTTTTAATCTTGTTTTGCTCTTACAATGAGCATTTTTAGTAAAATTATCTGATTATGTTTACTGTGTGGCTTGTAGTGTTATGAAGCAGACACAGCAACTGGAACGTGGCTAAAGCAAACGTCTCCAGCTAGTTTTTATTACATTCACGGCAACAATTCATTATGCGGTAGATGAAATCTGGAGTTTCTGACGACAAGAAGACAAGAATAGATGTGTGAATGGAAGGAGGGATGATGAAGGAAAAGCTAACATTTGAAGATACTGTAGGATCTCCATGAGAGTTAAGATAAGAGCTGCCAGATGTAGCTCAAACAAAGAAATAGAGCTAAGATTCTGCAGCAAACACACATGCATCTTCGCAGACATACACCACCTGGTAATGAAAAAAGAAAAAAGCAGAGCGATAAAAAACTGTTTAAATGAGCCGAGTGGCAGGATAGTGGAAGAGAAGAGAAGACGATGTGTGAAAATCTGGTTATTTTCAGAGTGGGCCTGGTTTCATTACAAGAAAAATCACAATTCAGAATAATTAACACGTCGGGGCGATGACGAGACACAGAAGGCGACATGCATTTCTATAAGTTTGTATTTGAAGGACTCTTAAAGACATCGAAAAGTAAAAAAAAATCTAGAGAAGACAATGGTTTTTAACTCAAATTCAAATATTTGTGAAGAAGCCATTTTTTAAACATGGAAACTGGAAGGAAGAGGGACGGAGGGCGAGCGGTGGCTAAATGCATGAAATGGACAGACAGACGAACAAAAGCAGGAACAGATGAACAATGGAAAATGGGAGGATTTATCCAAGTTTTATACAATGGGACAAAGAAAAAGTTTGGGGAAGGCAAATTTTTTTAACCACTTTTTGATTTCGAACACACTTATAATAAGAAAGCAGTTCAAGTCCACATTTTGCCAACTCTGTGGGAATCCTCACACTTTCTGGAGTCTCACAGAAACATACAGAGGCCCTTTGTGATTGTGTGCAACATTCCCCATACCCCACAACAGATGGCTGATATCAACACCATCTCTGCAAGGCAATTGATTTATGGGACTTAGTGATGCAAGTAGATGCTAAATGACTGCGCAGTGTGAGAACACGGTGTGCATTTTCTGAAATTTGTCAAGTTTTATTGTTTGCTGAGGCAGCAGGAAGTAACCAAAGTCCTGCTTGGACAGCTTTAGCTAATTTTGCTGCTCGGATGCAATTTAGTATGACATTTTAAAATAATTTATAATGATTACAGATAATTAATCATTAATATACTGGACAGACGCCCATTTTTAAATATGAAGACAGCTTTAGACTCAGCAAACAGCTTTTTAATTAATTTAAGTAACCATGGGCATGCATGGGTGAACTTTGATTAATGTTGATACTGCTACATCTGTAATATAGTCCACCCTACAAAAAATAAATAAACAGAGAAGCCTGTTTAATGCAAAGTTTAAGATGAAGCAGCATGAAGTGGAAAAGTTGGAAACTGAAAATGTGTGACCAGATTTTATGCTATTGTATCTCGGTTTTAAATTTGTGGGCAAAATTATTTAACAGTGTGTTCATCTACACTTCTGGCTTAAGTTGTGTTAATAGACTAGGCCTGTCTCAATAAAAAAAATAATAATTAATTGCATGATAAATTAAAAGAAACTCAATAATTTTCATTTGCTTGATTTATTGCTTTTATTTTACTCTTTCTTTTCACCAAAAACTGAGCAATAAAAGTCTTCAGTCGGATGCTTTGATCTCAACTATCCTTTTTTATTAAACAAAATTTTATTTATACAGACTTCACAATAATTTTATTTGTTGTTTTCTTTATTTGTTCTGGATATTTCAAATGTCTTCCATTTCCAGTGCTTAAATGTTCATTAAAATTTAAAGTTGATTGATCTTTGAGAAAGTGCTCTTGTATTATTATTACTACCATTATATTATTTGAAAATGGTCTCAAAACAACAATATTGTCATTTATCGCAATAAGTTCTGGGACAATTTATCGTCCCAGAACTTACAGAATTTACTTACAGGCCTAAGTTAGAGGCGAAGCGGATTGCTCTACGTATTAAATAATTAACTTTTCAGTGAAAAATACTTACTACTCATAAATACACCACAAAAATTTCATTTAAAAATACCCATTTAATATTTTTAACTTGTACATTAAGCAATGTTTTTTTTTTTTTCTTTTGCTTCGTCACTTTTGTTTGATTAATATGCATTTGTGCTTAATTTCTTGTAATTTTCCAAGTCTGTTTTTCTATATGCTGGAACTTGTACTTAATAACTAGAAATGCTTATGATTTTTTTCCACAAGCTTGTTTTAATTTTTTAGTAAATAAGTTGCGTTTTTCCTGGCAAATGAAATGCTCACAATCATAACGCAGCCTTCAGGCAAGCAGAGCAACACCAGAACCGACCCAACAGGCATTCAGCGCTGGGTGCTAAGAGCTAAATAGGGCTGCTTATTCAGGCTACATGAGGGAGAGAGAGCACAGCTTACATAACAAAGAGAGAAAAAAGCAACAAAACTGTCTTGTGTGTGTTTGCAAAGATCAGAATAATGCTTATGTGTGAGTGAAAGCATGGTTGGGTCTTTCACAGTGTTGTAGAGAGGCAATCCATCTTCCTCTAACATAAATAGCCCAACTACATATAGTCCAAGGGGAGTAGATACAGTTTCTATGTAAAAAAAAAAAAAAAAAGGAAAATCAATTCACAACAATGGATAAACCCTGGAGAGAAAGATTAACGTAAGAAGAGACCAGGTTCAAGTGATTTTATCAAGAAAAAGTGAAAAATTTGTAAGTGTTCTTTGCGACCAGGTCAAGATTCTATAGCTGAGGGACAAAGTGGGACTTTTAGCTAAATTATTCATCCAAGGTTTCATCTGCTGAAATATTTATGGCAGTCAATCCATTGAACATTTCTCCTCGACACGTTCATTCCCTTTTTATAGGGATTTCCAGGAGAAATCTACTAAAGACCAAGGAATGCAGGAAACTGGAGGAGAGTAAGGAATGCAAAATTTAGAAAATTCAAAGGTCAGCATATTTTTTTAAAAATGTGAACATTAAGAATAATAAAACCTGGAGACGGAGTAAAAAAATGAGTAGAAGTAAAAATCAGATGTTTACTTCGTGGCACTTCGTTACCAGAAAACGCACTCGTCGCTTAGCAACAGATCAACAACAAATATTGTTATTGTTCAAAAAACATAAGATTTCTTCTGCTCTTTTGAAACACTACTTATTTTATACTGATAACAAGAATTGTGCAATTGGTGAATTTTGAAGAAAACTTAAAATGTTGTTGTTTTTGTTTTGTCACTGGTGGTAAATACACTTCCTGGCCAAAATAAAAGTCGCCACCTGGATTTAACGAAGCAAATAGGTACAAGCCTCCTATTGGATAATTACTGCATAGGCGATTATCTTTCAGCTGGCAACAAGTTATTTAACCCCAGCTGATGCA
>CAEFZX010013694.1:0-10381 GCA_903066825.1 Alfaro cultratus | reverse complement strand
GAAGGACATGGAGAGACTCATCAACATCTCAGCTGGAAATATGAGTGAAGCTTGGATTGGTTTGTATGATCCAACAGATGGTAACAGAACATGGTTCTGGTCTCTGCCTGGACTGGAGTTCAATGAAAGTGAGACAAACTGGACCAAAGGAGAACCATGGGATTACTGGAATTACAACTGTGGAAGTTTGTGGCGGGATGCCAGATGGTTTGATATACCCTGTGCATATCCTTCCTTTTTCCTCTGTTATGATGGTAAGATTGAAGTCATTTGACTGTAATGTCTTCTTACCTTTAAAATATAAATAGTGTATATATATATATATATATATTTTTATTTTTTTTAGTTTGTAGTCTTTTGTGTTTATTGTATTATTACATTTAATATATAAATAGTTTATATATATATATATATATATATATATATATATATATATATATATATAAAGAACAAAGAGTAACATTTTTATTATCAAACATTCATTTATGTTTGGAAAACATATTTTTCATTAAATATAAATATAAGACCTGAACTAATAAAATTCATCTAAATTTTCCATCTTTTTTTTAAGAGGCCACAGAACTTGACACATGCAAAAAATAACACTTATAGCTTATAATTTCTTATTTGACATGATATAGAAGTTTTATGTTTTAAAAACAAAAGAAAAACTATTAAGCTTCTTTTTAAAATCTCTTTTCTAAGAATACATCTCAAAAGTAATGTAGAGTCAATCATCTCTGTTCACTCCACAGAAACCAACACAACCCATAAATACCACCTGATTAAAGAGAGGAAGATGTGGCAGGAAGCTCAGAGTTACTGCAGAGAGAATCACACAGACCTGATCAGTGGAACGAAGCAGCTGAAGGACGCAGAGAATATGATGAATATATCTGGATTTATAGATTATTGGAGAGAACTAATATACATTGGTCTGTTTAGCGAGACCTGGAGGTGGTCAGATGGAAGCAGTATCTCTTTCGAACCCTGGTATCGGCAATTTTACTATCGACCCAACAGTGGTCGATGTGGTGTGACTGTGTTTGATGATGGAGGCAGATGGAGGAATGAGAACTGCACTGAAAGAAAACCCTTCATCTGTTATTCAGATGGTGAGTATTCAAAAAATATGAGAATGTGTAATATAAAACTCCACGTTCTTACTTAAATGTCTTTCAAGTGTTTTTTAACAGTCATTATTATTACATGTATTAAGTTAAATAAAGGTTCTTGATACTTTTGAAACTTCCATGTTGCACCAGCTCTGACTTATAAATAAATGGTATTGTTTTATTCTTTATATTTTATGCTTTTTGATGCCAGATAAATTGATCCTGATCAAAGAAAATAAAACTTGGTATGAGGCCTTGACCTACTGCAGAGAGAAACACCATGACCTGGTCACCATCACCAACATGGATGATCAGAAACTGGTTCAGGAGAAAGTCAAGAGCTCATCGACTCCTTTTGTCTGGATTGGACTGCGTTTCAAATGCAGTATGAATGTTTGGTTCTGGGTCTGTGATAACTGGGTCTGGGACGGTCAGAAGGATGAGTGTAACATGTTTGGAGCCATGCAGGCAGGAGGAGAATATCGGTGGTTCCAAAGAAACGGCAGTGAGAGATTAAACTTCATCTGTACTAAAAAATAATTCTTCCTCTTCTTTTTACTATCAGCTTTTTTTCACTTCGTGCATCTTTTTGGGTTTAATAAAATTCACAAAACCATATTTGAATTTTGCCAAGGAATAATCTCTTAAGCACAACTGTAAATAGGATATTATTTGCTTAAAATGGAAACTAATTTTTTTCTTGAAATGTTTTTATTAAAGTGAATTATTGAGATTTTATATTGTTTATCTTGTCTCACATGTTCATATATGTTGTCTTTCCGATATTTCGTGACTGTTAGCGTCTACTCACCTTTGATAAAATTTTGTTGTGATTTAAAACAATAAGATCTTAATAAATCATTTGAAAACTTTTCCACGTCAAGAGACATTTTATTCTGTACAATTTAACAAAAGACTGTTGGGAAGGTGGAGACGGGACGGAATTATTTTGCTGTATAAGTCTACACAGCCTTACACTAATACTGTTAAGAAAACCCTTCATTCAATTTCATTATTAAATATTTCTAAATTCACCGGATCCGTCTTTCCCACTTAGAATTGTCAGATATTTGTAGATTTTATTAAACTCATAAGTTACATTCCTGGTGAGCTGTATTTCTTCTGGTTGGTCCGTCTCTTCAGGATCATAGTCTAAAACACAAAACCACCTCTAACACCAAAGTGACACACACACATCATTGTACTACTATTAAAACTCAGAACTTAATGACTTCCATTCATTTTAGTAACTACATTTATGACATTTTCATTAACCCTGACCATTACTGGTCTATTCCTATCCCCAACCTTAACCAAAACATAATTCCCACCGCACTTCTTCTGAACCTAACCAGAAGAACAAATAAATAAAAAAGAGGGAAGACCAGGAAAAGGTACAAATTTCCCCGTGCCATAATAATTCACATAGCGGTTGGTAAGTACATTTTTGTTTCCTCCTCACAGTGTTTTGCATCAACACGAAGGCAGACATGCAAAATGTCTGCTGTGTCGGCCATTTTGCGGAAACATTCCCGGCTGACAGATCAGGTTTGCGTGTGCAATCCTGTTTGCACCAGTTTTAATCCACACAAACCTAGAGATCAGTCCTAACAACAGAGACGGGGCCACATGATCATGTGATTTCTGCAAGAAATATACAATATATAGAATAATTCATCAAAAATCATTTTTGAAATGTTGCGTATTGAGATGCTGAGTGTTTCTTAGAAAAAGCTGACAAATGACAGAGACACCAGTTGGAAAAAACGCAGTGGTCATGTTCAAACTAAGATCCCTGGCTTTCAAAACAAAAGCAGGATATTCAGCTTTTGCACTCAAGATGAAGAGAAGGCTGTAGAGAATCTGAAGAATCAAATTCTACTTTCTTGTGTAAGAATTTCAAATAATTTAAACAATTTTAAAGAGGTGTTGGGTTAATGAAAACATCCTCTGGTCAAAGGTCAGAATTGAGCTCAGATAGCAGCCAGCACAACGAGCTCAGCTCAGCCAAATTAGGCAGCAGGATAAATATCTCATCATTTACTTAAAACAGGTGATAATGAAATAAACACACATTTATACTTTAACCAAATATCTAACTGAGGTAAAAGCTGTTTTCTGAGATGAATGAACAGTATTATCTCTTACTTTATTTTTTAGTCTGATGTTAAAATAGTCCTGATGTTATTTTCCTGACATAAGTTGGTTCAGCTCCTCATTTATTGTATAACTGGTAACATGAATTATTGTCTTTGTAAAGAACAAACCCATCCTCCTGTTTGAATATTCAAATGCTGACACAGACTCGCTCTTATGTGATTGCTGTTCATTAGAAGTCGACATTTAACCCAGGAGCGTCGATCAGAACGTCAAGCTGAGGTTTGACGAGACACCAAAGGTAACCGGGTCCAAGTTTTAACTTTCTTTCTGTGCTTGATATTTAAATATTCTATTTCCAGTCTGACTGCGACTTCTCTGTTCTCCCAGCATTGTTGCAACTTTTCAAACCTTGATATGAAAAGTGTTTAAATCTTCTTCATCCAGCAGAGACAAACTGCTGGAGGAAAATAATTCATCTGACAGCAAAGATGCAGTGGAGTCTGATTCTGCTCTTCCTGATGGGTAAGTTGGTCTGAAACACAACTAGACTACAAGATTTGAACTAGATTTTTTTCATCACATGAGCTTAAATCATCTTGTTTCATTGAAACATTTAGCCTATGTTTTGTGTTGCTGAAATCACCCTAAATTAATACCAGCGTGTTTTATGTTTCAGGTCAGTGTTGCTTCATTGACTGTCAGCTCTATCAGTTTCACTACATTAATGAGAATAAGACCTGGACTGAAGCTCAGCAGCACTGCAGAGAGAATCACACTGACCTGGCCACAGTGACTAACAGGAAGGACATGAAGAGACTCATCAACATCTCAGCTGGTAGTAAAAACCAAGCTTGGATTGGTCTGTATTATCAGGCAAATGGTACCAGAACATGGTACTGGTCTCTGCCTGGAGTGGAGTTTGATGAAAGTGAGACAAACTGGAAATCAGGAGAACCGACTGACAAACATGGGAATGAAATATCTGAGAACTGTGGGTTTCTGTTCAAAGACTTTATATGGGCAGATGAATCTTGTCATAACATGGAATTTTTTCTCTGCTACAATGGTATTAAGAAAACCCAGAAAGTAGTTTAATAAAACCATCCGGCTGAGAGACGTATCGGTACCACTTCCTTTATAGGTGGCTGATAAATAGTTCATTGATATGTTATTTATTCTTCTCTAAGCCCTTTATAAATCATTAGTAGCTGTTTATTATACATTAATTCAGGGTGAAATGGAGACAAAATCTTCCAGTTTCTTGCCAAATAGTGAGACGATTCTGTCCACCTATAGATTTTATCTACAGTTAAAACTTTTCAGACTGACTTGTAAACACAATGAGGATTCATAAACATAGTTGTTTAGCATACAGTCTCCTTCTCACTCTTAATGCCTAATAAATGATTCATAAAGTGTTTACAGATGAATTGATAACATATCTATAAATCCATTATCCATCTATAAGGGGAGCTTTTATTGTAAAGTGATACCGATTTGTTCTGATCGCAAGTTTAACAAAATCATCAGATTCCCTCAAATATTCTCAGCCTGTAATGTGTTTTTTATTTTTCTGTCTTCTCCACAGGTACTGATAGAAACCAGAAATACCACTTGATTGAAGAAAAGAAGAACTGGCAGAAAGCTCAGATTTACTGCAGAGTGACTCACACAGACCTGATCAGTGGAACGAAGCAGCTTCAAGATCGGCGAATGTTTTGAACTCTGTGGGAAACGAAACACACATACATTTCAGTTTGTCCAGAGTCGCCTGGAAGTGGTTTGATGGAAGCAGCCTCTCTTTCAGACACTGGCACAAAGGCTTCAACAATCAACAACCCAACAGTGGACAATGTTTAAGTTTAATGATGAAGGCAGATGGAGGAATGAGAGCTGTACGGCCAAGAAACACTTCGTCTGTTACGACGGTAAGGCATTTCAAAAACACTGATGAGATTAAAGGTCGTAACCTTTGATGTTCATACTATCATCTTGGGTTTGCTGTGAAGTCTTGTTCATATTCATGGCTTCTTTGTTTAGATAAAGTGATCTTTAAGTCTTGTATTATATTGCATTTTGAACTTTGGCTGGGATACATCCAAAATGTTAATATTACTTCCAGTGTGTAGAAAAAAAACATGTTAATACACTTTAAATATTACTTAAACCTCCATCTGTTTAGGTTGAACCAAAACAGCTTGGATCGAATGTGTTAATCTTCTGGCAGCAGTTAAAATGGAAAAGATTTTAGTCATTTGCCTTGTAGAGAAATGACAGAAGTAAGATTTGGTCAGCAGATGGCAGCACAGTCAGGTTAAACAGAAGGTACAGCCTTGGTATGATTTTATTACACGATTCTGCAATCAGAATCTCATGAAAATTCCTCCAGTCTAGCAGGAACAGTAGGGAACTATGAAAAACTGTAAAACCAAAAATCCTCTAAGTTTATAGACCTTTATTTCGTTCAGTTGCTTAATAACATTTTTCAGATCAGCAGACTTAACATTGCTGTTTAAATTCTATCATTTTTGAAGCAGGAGACATGCAACAGGCCAACAAGGCATCATTTCTCGTGTCTTTACTGCGTATCATTTTTCACAATTTTCACTTGTTCAGATCACTGTAGTTTCGCTTCAGTATTTCATGTAAAATGTTGCTTTCCTGCATTTTTTGTCTATAAACAATAAAATAATTCAGAAGCATCTTCCTGTTTCCCTCTCTGTGCTGCTATTGGTGCCACCAACTTTACTGCACTGAGAGTCTGATCTGAACGCACATATCTGTGAGAAGGAACAATAATTTGTACTGTGTACATTAAAACCTAACCCACACTCGATCATTTACATTAAATCTGTTAAGATGATGTATATACTTTTGATTTTTAATAAGTTATTAATTATGGGTGGAAAATGTGAGGAGAGACGTTGTACCTGTAGTTGTATCCCCCATAAATTTGTGTAATATTACTACCATTAGAAATGTTTAATATTTTTTGTTTGGTTTTTGTCTTTTAATTCAGTGAACCAACAAGTCAAAGATTTGATGCTTCGATGCTTCACTAACTTTACCTTGACTATTTTTTAATGGGGGTAACAACAGACGGCAGCTGTTTTTTCAGTCAATATTAAAGTTGAGGAGAGTTATGATAAAACGGCCATTTCTCCAGCCTCACTCCGTGTCTGGAGCGCATGCCGTCGTCAGCGGCAGATGTGTGAGCTCGCCATTATGACATTCTTCCAGTTGAAAAATAGAAATTGACCTGTTATTGTTTTTAACACTGCGTGATTTTCTTTTAATTGCCAAGAGAATTAAAGTTTTTATCAACTGAAATGTTTTTTTAGCCTGACAGGATAGTCACCAAACAACGTCACGTTATCCTGCTTTATTAGCAGATCACAGCACCTCATGTCATTCTGGTCAATTACATACTAATGTAAAAGTAGGACTCTGCTGTGTGTGTGTACATAAGATGTAGTCAAGATCATAGGAGCTTTGTTTGATTAATTTTTACATTTTGTTCTAGGCCAGTGGTCCAGTGAAGCTCAGATGAGGAATGAATGGGGCAAAACATCAGAACAGCCAGAGACCTCATCACCTTCAGCACTGGAGAAGGAAAACTCTCCACCTGAGCATCACCACCCACAGCACCTTCACCTGTCCTTACTGGCACATATAAGAAGAGCCCTATACAAGCCACCAATGCCAACATGTGTGTTCTAACCATCCTTGAAGACATTAAGGAGATTCAGAGGGTTCACAGTTGAATGCTACAGTCTCTCCTGAAACAACATGAAGGACCAGTCGCTGAGGTTTTACCTAAGGTTTTGTTTGGACTGGACTGGCACTGATGGTATTAAACCCGTTTCTACACATCTGGTTTCCACAGGTTTATTGTCTGGGCCTGATTTGGGCCAAATCTGTATGGTGTCATGCTCAGATTGATAGCATTTATTATCATTGAACCAAGTTCAACGAAATTTCTATTGCAACTCCCATGCAAAAAGTCAAATATATACAATAATAAGTAAACAAACACACAGTCATAATAACACTTCACACAGTAATAATATTAACAATATACTACTAAAATTAACTAAAGTCACTCAGCCACACCAAGGAAGAAGCAGTAGGTCCAATTATGGCAAAGTGCCGATGATGTGACAGTGGCTGTGTGGGGGTGGGGAGTGTGAGATGTATATGTGACTACAGGTTATGATAAGTGTGGGAGGGGGCGACAGGGAGTAATGGCTCTGATGGCTGTGGGGAAAAAACTGTTTCTCAGTCTGTTTGTTGTACACAAACAGACTGAGTGCTGTTTGTCTTAGTTTGTTTGATAGTTTGTTGTTAAAAGTTGTTTCTGGTTCTCAACAGTTTCAAACAGAAGTAAAAAAAAATTGTTTTGTCTACATATGTACTTGTCTTGGAAGTCTTGATTCATAGCTACAAGTTCACTTTAGTATGCAGTTATATCTCATAAAATTATATGAGATTGACATGTGACCTCATATTCATCATGAAAAGTGAATAATATGAAGAAATTGGAAATTGTCATGGTAAAAAAAGTGGTCGCATTATTTTATAATTGTATATATTTTCAACTATCACATGTGATACACATATGATACGTAATACATGTGTGATATACATGTGTATCACATGTAATTTTACCACAAAACGTTCCAAAGTCACTCATATGTATGTGCTTTCACATGTGATTCAAATCATTCACACATCATTCACATGTGAAAAGTTGTGTGAACCACATGTGTGGTTTTCATGTGGCGAATGGGATTTTCATGGGATTTTTTTGTAAGGGGAGAGCAACTCTCACCAGACATTTGTTTCTATAATCTGAACCGTTTGTAAATTCAATTTTCTAGAAACTAATGCTATCTTTTTTGAGAACAATGTATATCGGGCAATTACCAAAAGTTACATCATTTTTTAAATCTGTGGGGAACCGGAGCACCCAGAGAAAACTCCACACTAACAGAGGGAGAACAGACAAACTCCCACAGAAAGAGGCGCCCAGTTAAGAATGAAGACCTCTTTTCTGTGAAGATGCTGCATCGCCGTGCTGGCCTTTTTTTTTTCTCCCTAAAATATGAGATGTAATTTGGGATTTTGGAAACGGTTCAGAACTTAACTAGACACTTTTTCCTAGTCGCTTGATTCAGAGGTTTTCTTACTTTTCTTCCATCTTTGTGGTTTCCTGAGTCTCAAACTGTGTCGAATCCTTTTCCACAGTGATTTTTCTTTGGCGGCTGCCTCCACTGGCTCCTCTGACAGATTTTCCACACAACGGCCTTTCACTTCCCTGGTTTCCATGTCACTCAGCATGTGTTCTACAAAGTCATTTACCTCCTTGGGAGATGCATCAGGAACCTTAATGTCCTCCGACAGGGTTTTTTCTAAGAGACAGACCAGATCCATGATACAGTATAACAGCAGGGCTGAGAGTCTCTGGATGGGTAAACGTTTCTACTGACAGTAGTTCTCTCTCCAACTCTGCCATTGTTGATGAAAATCTCCTTGAGATTTTTCTGCCTCTGTAACTCAGCTTTTGTCTCCTCCAGTTCTCTTTTGGCGTAGGCCAGCTTTTGGTTCTCGTCAAACCATCTTGTTTTCTCCATTTCCAAAAGAAAGCCAAGTCTTTGGTTCTCTCTCTGGAGCTCAATGTGAGAAGGTCTGTTCTCTGTCCAGTCTTGCTGATGTTGTTCAGCCCTCCAATCCCACGGCTGGAGTAATGTTGCCTTCGATATGACATGTTTTACAAAACAATGCTTGTTAAAATCAGTCTTTATCTGCGAACAATCTCACCGATCGACTCTGAAAGCGCTTTGCGAGCATCTGAACTCGTCAGTAGTGCAGCAAGCAATGACAAGAAGGTAGAAGTTTGTTACAAACATGCGGTGTTGATAACATCACAAGCAGGACTCTAGTTGTGACATCACAGTTTTCTTCATCTTTGGAATGATGATGCGTTTGAGAACTCTACCTCACTGACCAACCAGCCTCCTCCCCTCCCCCATATTGAAATAGGGCTGAGGAAGGGGAGGGTTATACAGTGTTAGGGTGGCTCTGATTTATTCTTTCTGTAGACTTTTGTTCATAGTTGTTTTTTGTTGAGGCATTGCGTCTTAGGACTGTTATCCCGTCTTTTTTGCTCTTACTTTTTTAGTTTCGGATAGTTGTAACGATGCGCTTCCATGTCAAAGAGGTCCTTTAATCCAATGAACCAACAAGTCGGTTTCTATTTTTATTTATTTATTTTTGTTTGTTACCAGAAACCGCCCGTAGGTGGCTTAGAGGTTTACGCTTTGTGGTTTGCACAGCAGAGAAAGAAATAAAACGAAAGAGTAGAAGAAGAAACTGTAGCTAGCTGCAGCTCGCATTGTAAAGCTATTTCATTTTCAGAAAAAATAAAAGTTACCTTATAAACACTGATGAATTCCTGTCTTGGTTGATGGACGATAACATAAGTGACCTGATCCTTGCAGTTCGATCTCTTTGGAAATTTTGTTTAAAAACCTAATTCAACTTGTGACATATAAATAAAGAATAAAGATAATAATGTAACTTATGTAAGATCTACTAACCTGGTAAGTCACCTGCGTATCAGAACTAGGTTCAACTCAGGAGGAGCAAGGGAAACAATGTGTTGAACAAAACAAGTATTTATTACACCTTTTGACAATAAAACAAACAGAACAAAATAGTCAATGTTTTCTTTTAGTAGTCCTAAGTCAAGTCAGTCAAGTTCAAAAGTTTCTTTTCCTTTGATTTGTTTTCAGTTCAGTTTTCAGATCTGAATTGTTATATTGCAGCTACCTGGGTAGTGTTAATATGTGCAATCCCACCGATCTAGTGGAACAGAAGAAGGTTCTTCTTTGGGATCGTAGTGGACACAATGTGAATCCGCTCTTGTGGATCCTGGCTCGCCGTTCTTCATGCATTGTCTCTCAACACAAAAAAAAACAACCTGCATGTAGCAGAAACATCTTTCACTATAGTGTCATATACAATTCTAAGTCACTTCAGTAAAATTTTATCTCCTCACTCCATGTAGATAAAATTATTTCCAACTGTGATAAATAACTTTTGTCTTTTAGCTCAACAAAACATCACAAAATAATATTCACTGAATTGACATCAATATCTTTTTT
>CAEFZX010013693.1:0-13500 GCA_903066825.1 Alfaro cultratus | reverse complement strand
TGTTTGTTTGTTTGTTTCTTTTAATCAAGCTATTTGTCCTTTGACTATTTCGGGGGGTTCCTGCTTAATTGTCTTCAAACAAAAGATGAAATTTATCTATTGTGCTAATTCCAACATATTTGATTTATGTTTACTGTCCTAAACAAATAAATTAAAACATAACGCGACTTTTTTTTATTTGATCACTGGATTAATCGTCAGAATAATCGTTTCCAACAGTTCTGTGTGGGCGTTACCAGGGCGATAAAAGCACGTATGTGTCCTCCCTGCAGGCGGGCTCCAGCCGGGTTCTGTACGACCTGCTGCCGGTGGTGTCGTTCCGGGGCTGGCCAGCCGTGGCCCAGGGCTGGCTGACGGCCAACCATTTCTGGGACGGCAAGATCACGGAGGAGGAGGCCATCTCCGGGTTCTACCTGCTGCCCTGCTGCTCCCCGCTGGGCGGGCGGCCCGACCGCGAGTGGAGGCTGGCCTTCTCCCGCAGCGAGGTCAGGAAACGCCCAGGCCGTCTTTTCTCACACCAGATCCATCAATGTTTAGATCGCAGAGCTCAGGAACGTGGTTGTTTCATTAACCTAATAAAAAGACACATGAACATATATTTCTCATTGATGTTAAACCAGATAAAACTTCAATTGTTTCACCAGAATTATGTATTTTTGCCAAATTCTTCAAAACTCAGAGAACATTTTTTCTATAGATTTTTCTTTTGTTAAAGTGTTTAATTTGAGCAGGAAGATCATTTACCTTTACAAGATTTGATTGATTTAGTGTCATCACTGCTTATTATTCCTAATGACAATGACAGATAAATCATGTAATCCAAATAAAGGCTGTTTTATATTTTTTATGTTAACATTATTGAAATTGGAGGATTTTTTTTTTTTGTTAAAGATGTCCAATTCTGCAAAAGCTCCTTTTTTGCATTATTGTTATTCTTCCATTTGTGTTTCTGCTGCTTCTAAACAAAACCCCCAAAAACCTAAACGTTAAAAAAAAAAAAAAAAAAAACAGTCATCTTTTGGCAATAAGTTAGTGATTTCCTGGTGCCTGACAAATTTTGAGTCACATCTGACGGGCATTGCGCCATTACCTAGCAACCCCAGCCGAGCCCAGCCTGTTACCTAGCAACTCAAGCAGAGTTCCACCATGCTTGGCCATCTGGATTTAATGCTGTATGTGCTGTGCAATGGCTGCTGGAAAACACAAGTGCTTTGTTGTTGACTTACCATCCACAAACCACTTACTGCATTCTTGTTGGTTGTGCAGGAGGCTCTACTTCTGCTTTTCAAAGATGTACGATTGTAGAATTGTCCGTCTATTTGCAGCCATTTTCATGTGTGAGCATTTTTTTCATTGAGTTGGGGGGGGCGTGGCCAGTAACAGCGTAATTGGATTTAAAGTGACAAATGGCCCTAAAACAACTCATTATGAAAGCAGAACTTGACCAGACTAAAATCTCAATATTCAAGAACGATTTTGGACAAAAAAAAGTAACAAACATGTTTTGTTGTTGCCCATAAATCTGTCTGACCTGTTCAAGGAAGCATAATAGATTACCTTTTGTTCACTGACCTATAGGGTGTGTGAGAGAGAGAGACTTTAAAATTTAAAAATTACTTATTTTTTCGGTTTATCTAATTTATATTATTTATCACAACACATTATTAATATAAATGATTCCAAATAACAGTGAACTGAGACGGTTGTTTTGTCTGTAATGTGTGGTGATGGAAAGGCTAGAAACTAACCTTGAAAAGTTCTTGAATTTTGCTGAGGGAAACTTGTGTGAGTCCTGACTGTAACTCGGCTCCTGCGTGGTTTTGGTCCAGGTCCAGCTCAAGAAGTGCATCCCGTTCCCGATGGCGCAGGCCTTCCAGGCGGCCAAGGCGGTTCTGTCCCGCATCCTGGCCCGGCCTCGATCCGGACTCAGCCTCTACCACCTGCGCACTCTCCTGTTCTGGGCTTGCGACCGACTCCCATCCGCCTACCTGTCCTGCCCCGAACCAGACGCCCCCGGCCGCCTCCTCCTGGGTCTGCTGGACGACCTGGCGCACTGCATCCTGGGTAAGAACTGCCCCAACTACTTCCTGCCGCAGTGCAACATGCTGGAGCACCTGAGCGACGGCCAGGCGCTGCTGGTGGCCAGGAAGCTGGCCCACGTGCGTTCTGACCCCAGCGAACACCTGCGGGCTGCCCTGGACCAGGCGCGGCAAGCGGGCCAGCTGAAGAAGGAGCTGGCGGGCGGCGCCGCCAACGGACACGGTTCGCCGGGACTCCACCCGGCCAACGGCATCATCTCGCCGTCGGAGGACAAGCTGGCGCAGCGGCTCCAGCAGCTGGTGACGGAGAACCCCGGGAAGTCCATCTCGGTCTTCCTGAACCCCGACGACGTGTCGCGGCCACACTTCCGCATCGACGACAAGTTCTACTGAGAGTCTGAAACCGGACTCTGCTGCTCCGTTTAGGCAGTATGTCACTTTTATAAAAATATTTGTTAAAACCGTCATCAAGTTGTGACAGTTTATGAGACAGATAATCAAGATTGTTTCAGTGCAACCAAGAAACAACCAATCAGAGCCAGGAGGCGGGTCTTAGTGCTGTCAATCAAGCTCGTGTCCACTCTCTGCTACAATACAGCTCGTCAGCAGAGCCCATCGTGAATGCTAAAGCTAGTTAGCGTAGTCACCGACAACTTGGCTTGTCACAACAACAAATTTACTTTGTTATAACGTCTGAGGTGATAAATTGCCCCAGATGTTATCGTGACAAATAATAATGTTTTGAGAACATTTTCAAGTAATAGATATAATAACGCAAGAACACATTCTCACAGATCAACAAACCTTAATTTCTAACGAACATTTTAACACTGGAACAGAAAGACATTTTAAATATCTAAAATAAATAAACAAAGCAACAGAAACAAGAATTAAAATGAATTATAAAGTCACTCTAAACAAAACTATCCTTCATAAAAAAAAAGAGGCTGGTTGAGACCAAAACACCAGACTGAAGAGAAAAACAAAATATTAACCAAATAGAAATTATTCACATTGTTTTTAATTATTTGATTTATTTCAACAAGTCCTTCGATGACGGCAGATAAATGTTTTTCCTGTAATGGTGAGTTTTTCGACCATTCGCACTTTTAGGAGCGCATTCATGAGGATGATTGACAGCGCTAAGGCCCTCCTCCTGGCTTTGATTGGCTAATTATCTTTTAAATTATCTGTCTCTCACAGAATAGTAACAGTTTTAACAAATATATAAAAAAAAATTAAATAAAAGTTACACACTCCAACTTTAAGTCTTAAAACCAAAACAAAAACATTTCCTCCTGAAAATAGGCGTCCAGTTAATCTGCTGTTGCCACGGCGACGGTAGTCTCCTAACGAGCTGGCCTTAAGGAGACCGAACAGCTGTAGCCTGGACGTGAAAACGCCTGTGTTTGTCGTTATTTGTTTTGTTTATTTTATAAGCAAGAACCAGAGACTGTGTGTTCATGTCTGCCTTAGGGGGTCCGAACACGGCGAACCCTCCACAGAACCTTCCTGACTCGCTCCGTTTCGTTTCACATCGCAGCGGCCGACGGATGAGTCAGAAGAAAACGAGCTGATGAAACAGATTGTAACTGCAAAGTCTGCGAGAAAAGAGTCTCTTTTTTTTTTTTACTTCTTTTCTGTTATTTTACACTCGGTTTGTGCGACGGTTTCTTTGACTTCTCTCAGGTATGCACAAGGTTTCCTGTTTTTCTTTCCTTTTTTAAAGCCTCTAATGACGTTTCACGTCTTCCAAAGAGCCGCAAATGAATTAGTCTCACAAAGCAGAAACGCCACAATCAGAATATAAAGGTAGATTTTCCTCCTTCAAACGTCAAGTAAATTTAGTCAGTTCATCTCTAAGGAATCAGCAGAACAAATCGACAAATAAACACTCCTTTCATTTCAGGTTTATTTTGATTCTAGCTGATTAGCTTTTTATTGTTTTGATCAATTTAAGCTGCTCTGCAGAGGAACTTTAAAATAAAAATATGACCTATTAGCTCTAAAATGTACAATACCGTATTAGGGTAGATAATAAAAATAAAAGTTTTGCCAAAAAACTCGGAGATAAAGCTCAAATTTTCTAGAAAAAACAATTAAATTTCTGAGCGTGAAAAGTTTAACATTTGCTCAGAAAAACTGAAATTTTAAGATACTTCTCGACTTGCAAAGTAAAAAATTTGTTAGAAAAAATGCGGAAGTTTCTGAGTTTCCGAGTTTCGGGTGTTCGACTTTTTTCCGGAATTTAATCTAAATAATTTAATCTAAATCTGAACTTGTTTTTTTTTTTTGTTTTTTTTTTCACAATTCTGACTTTTTTCTTCTGAGATTAAAATCAGGATTCCAGCTTTAAATACACAAATAATTTTTTTCTCAGAATTTTGACTTTTTGTTTTCTAATTCTGACTTTACTTTTCTGAGATTTAAATCAGAATTCAAACTTTAATCTCATAAATCAGATTTTTTGTTGTCAGTATTCACTTTTTCTCAGAATTCTGATCTTTTTTTTTGCAATTCTGACTTATTTCTCGTGAAATTGATTGAATATTAGAGTCTAATGACTCAATGAAATAAAAAGTAATGGTACACTAATTTAATCCACCACTGATGCAGAACAGGCTCTGGGTAAGCTACACTACTGTGCAGAAGTTTTAATCCGCTCTACATTTCTTCATATATTTGCTTCCAAGTAGCAAATAATTTTAACAACTATTTTCTTACAGTTTATTTTTTCTCTGAGCTTCGGCAGCTTTCTTTAAATCCTGACTGAACGGAGTTTCCCACAAAGTGCCCAGTTTCTGCTCATATCTTGGTATTTTTGACACATCTGTTCGCTTCACGTTGGGCAAACTTTGCTTCTTTTTGAGACTCGACGGATTCGGATAATCGTCCCGCGTCTCCTCCGCTTGGTTGGTCTCTCTTAATGAGCGTCATGCATCTTGTAAATGAGCGGATGTGTCTCCCAGATGCTGCGCGGTGAATTATTTCCCCTTCAGTGCGTTCATGCCGGTTGGACAGAAGCATTCAGACCTTCTTCTGGAAAAACAAACCTTTTTTTTTTTTAAAAACAAAAACGTCTTTTTTTCCCTCCGTTTCATTTTCTAATAAAGGATAAACGAAGCTTTTGAGTCTTAAATCTGTCCAACGCTCCGCTGCTGCAGAGGAATTCATTTAATAGTTTTTTAGTCTAAAAGTGACTTTTGATCAATTTTAATCAGTTTTAAAAACTAACTGAACCAGTGGCAGAGCAGGGTACGATGACTGAAGTATCAGCATGACGGTGGTTGTTTGTTTTCGGTGAATGTTGTTAAAGACTTTATTTGTAGCATCTACTAACACAGATGTGCGTACTACTGAATTATTGCGTTTTTTTAACAGTAACTGAAGCGGATGTAAACCAAAGCGTGTTGTTGACGCGGTACAGAATGTTTTCAGCACTTTTACCCCCTGAAACACTAAAAACATTCAGATTAATAAAATAAATAATGATAGGATTCATCGTAGTCACTGTAAAAAAAAAGATTCATGTGTCGAGTTGGAGATCAGACACTGGAAATGATCGTTTTTGTTATATATTTTTTGCTTGATTTGTACGCTTAAGCTCTCTGAGGTGTTTGAAATCTTGTAAATGCAGATATGCAATCAGGTGGAGACGCCGGTCGTTTACAGACCCGCTGGAGCAGAGCGGGAATTTACTGCTGTAAATAAAAATTAAAGGAGGGGAGAGGCTGATTTATGTTACGGTGAAGTATTACAGGGCATTGCAGAACAAGGAAAAAGAGGAGCAAATTTCTGCCAAAGAAAACACCAGGGTTTTCCAGAAAGAGTTTGAAAAGTCAGGAATTTGCTGGAATAAACTTAGAAAAATGTTTTAAGAAAAAACTCAGAAATTTTGAGAACAATCTCTAGAAAAAGATGTGAAAATTATGAGTTTGAAATCGAATATTTAAAAGAAAAAACTCCAATTTTGAGATTAATTTAACTTTTTCTTTCAGTTTAGAAAGTCAAACATTTTCTAGAAAGAACTTAAAAATCTTGATATTGATCTAATTTTCTGAATTTGAAAAGTTAAGTTTGCTAGAATAAATTCAGAAATATTTAATTAAATATTTAATTTTCGAGCTCAGAAAATGTCCATGTTTTTTCTTTTTTTAGAAAATCTCAAATTAACCTCAAAATCTGAAATTTCCCATAAATTGTTTAACCTATGAAACTCAGACTTTCTTGTTTTTGTTTTTCTAGAAAATGACAGTTTTCTGGCAGAAATTTAAACTTCCTCCCTTTTTTTTCTTTCCCTAATGCGCCGTTGCAGAATCAGGATTATCATGAAACTTGCTCCATAAATCTGTTCTCAAAGACCTTTGATGAATCTGGATTCGTAGCAAACTGAATGAACTGAATGTATCCGTCATTTCTCTGTTTTTTAAGAACATCTGGACTCAGTCGCCCAGCTCCATATCTGTTCTTAACCTGGGTTCTCCCTCCTGTTTTTTGTAAAAACTGTTGACTGATGATTCTTTTGCTATCTTTGTTACTGCTCTTTGTTGCCTGGGGGTTTATATTGATTAATGTGTGAGCTTTAGCATGAAATAAATCACTATATTTAAAGCTCTGTGGTCAGAATGTCACTGCAGCTCCGTGGATTAGCCAACAGAGGGCGCCACAGGACAGCAGCTGGCAGAGACGCGGCTGCAAAGGGAACTGATCCTGGATCTGATCCTGGATCTGATCCTGGATCTGATCCTGGAACTGATCCTGGAACTGATCCTGGAACTGATCCTGGATCTGATGGTCTCCAGCTAAATTAAACAGAGGTAAAAATAAAAATAAAAATTCTATCTTTTGAACAAATTAATCTGTTAGTGGGTCAACTATAGAGAAAATAATCAGCAAAAACCCAGGATGAAAAGTAAACACACAGTTTTAGTTTTGACGTGAAATAAAGTTAGGATTAAAATCAACATATTCTCATAAAATACTTGACCTGTTGACAATAAAAAACAGTTTTAAACCTTCTAATTGTTTTTGTTGTAAAGGACTGAATATAAGTCAGGTTTATTTGTGTAGATTTCAAAGTTCCCTATATGATAAAAGCAATAGAAACATAAAACATTGTAATCCAGATTAGATTTAATCCATGTTCCAGTGATCAAAAGCAATTCTAACCACATGGTTTTTAGTCTGGATTTAAAGGAACTCTGGAAGTTTGTTCCAGGTTTGTGGTGCATAGAAGCCAAATGCTGCTGCTCCAGGTTTGGTTCTGAGGATGTAGAACCAGAACCAGAAGAGCTGAGAGGTTCTGGAAGGTTTGTGTTGAATTTGAGTTTGACTCGGAGTAGATGAAGACCAACATGATTCGTTCATGATGCTCCAAACTGAAGCTCAACAACAGGTAAGATACTGACTGGTGATTACTCAAGAGAGACCGACGGAGGATTAGGGCCATAAAGGAAATAAAATTGAGAATATAGTCATAACATAATGAAAATATTCAAAATAATGTTATGAGAACAAAGTCAAAATAATGACTATTAGTAATGAGAGTGAAGTGGAAATAATCTGAGAATAAAATCATAATATATGTTGAAATATTAAAGTTAAAATAGTCAAAAAATAAAGTTGAAATTTTAATAAAGTTGAAATAATCAGAAAAAGTTGAAATATTAGGGCGAAATAATCAAATAAATTTGAAATAATATCAGTATAAAATTGTACTAATATGAGAATAAAATCAATAATCCAAGAATAAAGTGGAAATACAAGAATAATGTTGAAATATTAACAAAGTTGAAATAATATGAGAATTGTCAAATTATTGCAATAATAAAGCCAAATTAATATGAGAACTGCCCAAATATTATGAAAATAAAGTCCAAATATTATATTGTTTAAACTTCTCGTAATATTATAATTATTCTCATAATACTATGACTTTATTCTCATAAATTCATGTTTTTTATTTTCTGGGTTTGTCCCTAATACTCTGTCATACTGCAGAAACATGCTTTAATAAAACAGTGATTTCTTGTTTACCCCAAACTGAAGCTTAACTTCCCGTCTTTCTGCAGCGGCCATCTTGGAGGCTTTCCTTTCTGTCCGTCTCGGCGGCGTCTCCACCGTTAACTTTCTTTGTTTGAGTCCAGTGAGCATCAATCTCCATTACTGCATCGCGTGTCGGCGCCTGCAGGGAGCGAGATAGGAGGACTAAGCAGCAGAGGGAGCCCAGCGTGCGCCTCTGCTGTTTGGATGCAGAGCTCAGTGAGTCTCATCACCTTGAAAGACCCGAGTCGGGGCTGATCATGAAATTAAGCATCACCAATCTAAGGTTCGCATCAACTGTTGCACATTTTTCCTGCTTTAAAACAGTAAAAACTTGTCTTAGTGAGAATAATTGTTCTTATTTTTAAAACATATTCAAATAATTTAAAGTGGGTTTGGATAAATGATCTGTTCCTCCAGGTTTTATCAAAGGTCTGCTCTCTTTCAGGGCTTTGGCCTCCTCAGCCTCCACTTCTGCCAACAGGGTGGAAAACCTTTTGCTCCAGCTTTGATTTGTTGGAATTAAATAAATTTAAAAAAAGCTGGATCACATTTTCGCCAGTCGTGCATGCTGAGCTAAAACTAATCCGTCTTTTCCGGAGGAAGTTTTTTAAACGGACCTCCAAAGATTGGGATATAAGGAGCAGCAGAGCTGCCAAAATCGTTTCTGTTCCCATTGATTTTAGAGTTTTTTGTAGCTCTGAATTAAAACCTTCAGCGTTTTTCACTCCTTTTACTGATTCCACTGGCATTTATTTCACTTATAACATGAGAAAATGTCTGGTTATAAGTGAAATAATGTGCCAAGAACAAGTATTTGTGTTTAAATAAATAAATAATTTATTTAAATAAATACTTATTGCTCCAAATATTCAAATATTCACAAATACATCAATATTTAAATGAATATTTGTTTAAAGAAGTAATCTATTTATAAAAAAAAAAAAAAAGAAATACAAGCTCCAATATTTTGCTGTAAAGTTACTTGCAAATCTTGAAGGCAAGTCAAATAAAATAATAAAAACAATAAATAAGTATATCTCAATTAATATAAAAACATACATAGTAGAAACACACAAACAACTGGGATGTTAAGAAAAAGTAAACATTTATAAATACTCAATTCTGGATATTTAAATCAGAGTAAAATATTTAATTCTGATTTAAATATTTTATTTAAATCAGAAATATTTCTTACAAGTATGTATAAATAAATATATAAATATTCTGAAAATAATATATTTATATATATGATTAATATTCTATTTAAATACATATTTTTTCATACATATATATTATTTATAAATATGTACAAATAATATTTATTATTCATACATAGTGACAAAATGTTCACCCCTGTCACACAGTCATGTTTTTATTGAAACATTCAGTAAAATGAATAAATGAGTCTCATCCTGGGGACGTTGTCTCAGGAACATGTTTTTTGTTTGGTTTTAATGTTTATTCCCTCCGGTTTCCCTTCGTCTCCTGAATTATCCTGACGTTCTGATTTTCCTCCACAGGCGGCTACTGCTGATGCAGCTCTCCCTCCCTCCCTCCCTCCCTCCTGTCTTGTCTTTCACTCTGAGTTTTTATTTCGTTTTTCCCTCCCGCCGTCTCCAGCCCCCCAGAAAACAAGGGAGGAAAGCAGCAAAGCAGGAAGGATGAAGGACAGTTTTTAACATCCCATGTTGAAGGATGAAGAGGAGGAAACGTTAAGCTCAGACAGAGGCGACCGTCACTTTACAGATTATTAACCCCAGTTCAGGTTTACATCCACTATCTAAAGTACGGGGCTTCATTCACTAATCTCTCGCTCTTTCTCTTCTTCTGAAGATGCAGTTCAAAGAGCCGCCCGCTCCTCCCTTCCTGTTCCCACATTAATTAAATCTGCATGTAATTACTTTCGTCAAGAAGGGGAATCTGAGACGAGCGCAGAAATTGGTCAAGGCCTCGCTATCTTTGAAGTGAAATTACTTGAGCAAACTAGACTGTAACAGAACATAAAGATGTTTCTGCCACTTTATCATCCGACAGGCCGAACTGGAAGGGGGCAGAAAACGGTTACTGTCTCTTTAAGAAAAAACACTTGCGTGCTCTTTCACATTTTTTGCAACACGTCTTATTAAAATCACAGTTTTTAATGTATTTTAGGGATGCACCAATACCAAAATTTGGGCTGATAGCTGATATTAATATTGCTGTCATGGCCAGTAACTGATATTTACCGATATTATATGTATTTATTACTATGTTTTGACACATTTGACAATTTCACAAGAGCAGTGGTTCATTTCAATAAGAAACACGATTAAAAATCACACATGAATATGTTTGTTCACATGATATGTCATGAAAACACACTCAATGCCTTTATACTCCTACCACTTCCTGTCGTCTTATTTGTAGTTTCAGTCAGTGGTAACATCCGGTTGTTGATTATGTGACTCCTGTGATGCAAAAAAGTTTTTCCATTTCACTAATTTCAATACAGCTGAAAAAACTTTTAATCAAAAAATGTTTTTTTTACAATTGGCGTGTTTCCATGAAGCAAATTTATTTTCATAATTCCAATTTGTGCAATTCTTTACTTTACCTTGCAGCTTATTAGTCTCTAAATTGGCCTTACATACATGACTGTGTTCAGGTTTGTGTTTCCGTTACATGTTTTTTTTTAATACGCATCGAAATACATTTCTCACAACAACAAAAATAAATTCTGACTTAGCGAACTTTCCCAACCGCTGGTAGGGTCTGTGCCTTACCAGAGGAACAAAACCTCAATTTTTCTGAGATTGAGGCTCATGCAGGTAAAGAGAAATAATTAATATTCCTTATGAGAATCCATCTGGATGGGGAATCGCTCGTTCGAGTGTCTCTTAAAACTCCAGATGTTGTCTAATTAAAATGTTTCTATTTCATCGTTTTCCACCCATAGTTTTAACGCCTCATTAAAGATGGCGGACGCCTCCTTTGTTAATGCATTTTTCCCACCAACTCTTCTCTTCCTCCACACTAACCTGCAGACACCCTCCTTCCTCCCTCTCTCCGGAAAATGAGCGATCCTCCAGCAGAGAAGATGAATTTATTCCTGCATTTAGTTTAATGGAACAGCTGATAATCGCTGTGTTTGTTTGCGCTGCGAAATTAATTCAAAATCTCCCTGTTTTTCCCCATTTATTCCTCCTCCTCCCTCGTTCTGCATACTTCCTCCGGCATTTATTTAAATTAAAAACAGACGTTTTACATGACAGCGTGGTAAAAAAATAAATTACAGCCTCAAATGCGAAAGCTTAACTAAAACTGGGCCGTGAACAAACTAAAATAATATTGTAAAAAATGAAATAAAATACGAGAGAGTGATGAAAACATACCGGAAGCAGCTACAGTGGACCGTTAGCATTAACGGTGTTCGGGGCTACAGCCGTCCACGAATATCTCAAATCCACAAAAAAAATGGAGACTTCCTCTAAACCTTTCCTAACTACCTATTTTAATAGTTAAAACACGAAATATACCGTAGTATGCGTGTCTATCCACAGTAGAAACCGTAGCCAAAGAAGCTAACGGCTGCGGTCTTTTTTATTTCCGCGTTTGGGAGGAGGTTCAGCCAATCAGCGTCAAGGAAAATAAATGCCGCTTCTGGATTGGCTGGTTTGCAAACAGCAACCAATAGCGACTCGTGGAGCTTTGCGCCTCGGTATTTCACACACAAACACAATTAATCACTCTACAAGATAACAAAAGAAAAAACAGTAGCTTTTAGTCATCATTGTTGATCTTTTTTATTTTGTTCCGCTTTTACGGAAGGGTCGAATAATCTGGTTTATCTGAATTTATTTGACAGGTAATAAAATTTAACTGAGAAGGAAAATATTGCAGAAGAAATTCCTCGTCTTCACAGGAGTACCATTTATGTCTGTGCAGATATATTCTGTATTTAATCTGTACACAGGCTCCGTCTGTTCATTATGAATCTCTCCTGCAGAGCCGATATCTGGGCTCGAGGAAATGCATTTCAGATAAGATTTAAAAAGGCAGGTAATCCATTTTTATGAGCAGCTTTTTTTCCCGCCTGTGTTGCAGCAACAAGATGGGAGGAAAGAGAGATGAGCTGATCGGAGAAATCTGCAAAGTAGGGCAGAAATTTTCTCAAAAGTTGCTTTTTTTATCCATTTCCCTTTACTTTGTTCCCCATAAATAAATATCACTATGAACATTGCGATTTTAGAGGGTTTCAGATGTTTTTCAACAGTCTTTGGTTTGACACCAAATTCAAAATACTGAGTGTTCCAGAAAACTGGCTCTTTTAGAACATGGTGGTGGCAGCATCATGCAAGGGAGATGCATTTCTTAGATGTGCATCAATTAGTTTTAAACATAACATCAGTTTTACGCCATATGTAGAGAACACAAACATATCTTGAATTAGAGTTGGAGCATACAAGTTGACTTTTTACAATTTTAGAAATTTTCTGAGTTTGAAAGGTTGAAAATTCTTTACTTTTAAATTTCTGAAATTAATCTACAAATTCAGAGTTTTGTTTTGTTTTGTTTTTTTGTTTGTTTGTTTTTTTGCAAATTTACAACTTTTGGAGTTCAGAGAATTTCCAAGTTTCTTCTTTGAAATGTGTGATATTAATCTCAAAATATTTTAGTTTTTTTTTTCACAAATTTACAGCTTTTCTAGTTCAGAGAATATCTTTGTTTTGTTTTTTAATTTGTGAAATTCTCAAATTTTCAGAGTTTTTTCTAGAAATTTAGAATGTTTCAAGCTTGGAAAACTTTAGAAAAGTTTATTCTTGAAAATAGTCAGCTTGAAAATAAGAACTTTTTAAAAAATTTTATTGAAAATTCCAATTTCAAGAAAAAGTGATAAATCTACACAAGAAAACTCAGAAACTTTTAGATCAATTTCACATATTTTCAAGGGAAAAAACTTGGAAATTTTCTGAGCTAAAAAAAAATGTAAAAAAACTTTTGGAGCTCAGAAGTTTTTTCTTTAAAATATGTGAAATTGATCCCAAAATGTAATTTTTCTATAGCAATTTATGACTTTTCAAACTTAAAGAATGTTTTCTTCCTTCTTTCCAACCTAAACGGCCCTTAGAGGAGTAAATGGTTGTGGTGGATCTCTGGATGCTGCCAGATTCTCCTGTCAGTGTTTTTGTTTTCCTGCTGTCGGACAGAACATGCGCTGCTTTTTGTCGCAGCCGCTCAGCCCTGCTGTCCGTCAGCGCCGGGCCTGACGGAACCGAGCCACGGATCGCTGCCTGGAAGACGGAGCAGAGGAAGGACTGAGAGCGGCTCACGTCTTCCTCACCGTAGGATGAGTCATCCTCGGCACTGCGCTGTGAATGAAACGGGATGGGGAGGGGAGACCTGCAGGGAGGAGGAGGAGGAGGAAGAGAGTTTCTGT
>CAEFZX010013692.1:0-15788 GCA_903066825.1 Alfaro cultratus | reverse complement strand
AAGTAAAGTACAGATACACGAAAATTGTACTTAAGTACAGTAACGAAGTATTTGTACTTCGTTACTTCACAACACTGCCTTTAGCTTTTACACCATGGCTGTCCTTATTTTTATAGACCTTTTTCCTTACATAAAAGCAAGGACAAAGGTTTAGAATCTTACTTTAAGCCAGCTGACCAGAAGTGTACATCAACTTGTACGCTACAGAAGTAGAAGAATTTCAACAGTTTTAAAACAAGAACTTTGATATACCTTGTTACCTGTCTGCAACAGACTCACCTAAAATGTGTTTTTTAAGACCTGCAGATGGTGTGTGGCTTCTCCTGTGAGGATCTGGTCAGCATGTTCAAGGAGCTGAAAGGCCTCGGTGTCGTGGTAAAGGAACTGTCCAATGAGCTCCGCCAACTGGTAAGGATGAGACATCAACGTTTTAGGTTATTCACTTAATTAACAGGAGCAGTTTGTATTTATAAATGTATCAGAGTGAGACAAATGGTTGTTTTTCAAATGTGCTACAAACAGTTTAATCCATTACCACTGAGTGGCTTTTAGAATAACGTAAAGACAGTTTTAGACCCTGTGTAACGTTAATAATTGAGTTTATTCGTTAACCCTTCCAGACTCTGCGATACTTTGCACTATCAGAAAAATCCCAACGGTTTCTGAAAGGGGAGGCGTTGCGCTTTCCAGCCAATATCAGGTTATTACGGTAATTTCACCCCCACCGACAGGGACACTCTTTTAATAGATGGTAAATTCCAAAAATAACTTGCTAGATATTGAAAGTTTCAGTTGTTATGGATAAATGGGCAAATATATTTACTCACAGGACATTTAAAGAACTCAGTACAATTAAAATAAGCAAAAATATGCAGGTGGAGATTTAAAACTTAGGTCTAAAATGGTTAATTCACAACCTGTGTCATGTCATGTTTGTGTATATAAATTGCAGTATCATCTGCATACAGTTTGAACTTACAAATGATATAGTATTAATATAAAACATAAACAGTCTGTCTTATCCACAGGAGTCACTCTTCCATTTAATGGTATGCATGTTGGGTTACTATGTCTCTCTGCTAGATTTGGTTTAGTTTCTATAAATGAAACATTTGTGATTACCCACACTAACTATGTTCTTACTTTTCAGCACTTAGTCTACTTATATAAACTCAAAACTCATTACATCATTGCATTTTTCTCTTTTCCACAACGCCAGACAAATGAGAACAAGCTTATTAAGAACCGCATTGGCATACATAGTGGCGTCTGCATCCACAACGGCATTGTGCGCAAGAACAAAGACGAATGGACCGTTGATGACTGCACTGAGTGCACTTGTCAGGTGAAACCCTTCCCCCCAATGACCTACCATTTGAGTCTGCTGCATGTTAAACTGTCACACAAATATGAAGGGTTTGTACCTGTACACAAACTCTTAAACTGAGACAATACAGATTGAATGAGGAGGACTTAACCATCACCTCAGCTGCTCGTGTTGGTAATTAGTAGTTTGTTGGTTTTGCAGAAGGTAGACGGTCTTTGGTGTAGTAATGACATGTCTCTTGTCAGACATTTAGCATGAGTGTAGCCCTTGGGGACTCTAACAGACTTTAAGTGATGTCCATAATTAGGAACAAGACCTTGGCTCTGACAAAGGAGGGGATACTTGGCAAGAATCCTTTGGACAATTCAATCCTAGCAGTTTTTTCTCTCCTACTTCTCTCTATTTCCACATTGTTTCCTGCCAGTAATCAAATCCAGGAGGGTGAGCATTAGCATGCAAACCTATAGAGCAGTTGTGAGCCCAGACCAGGCAATATTTAGTTTTGTACCCCTGGATCTTTAAAGCACCAATGTGAGACTGATTTTATTCAGGATTTTGAGCTTATGCCAAGCCTCTCCTGACCCAGAGGGCAGGTGGTTATCTGCAGGGGGTATAAACTCCCTGCCAGGGCTTCATGTTTTAACTTTTCTGGCATGGCTGATTTGACCTAGGGATGTAATGTGTTGGTTGCACGAACAAACATGTAAATTGACTTTTTACTCATGCACAATATGAGTGAAAAGACTATTTTCTTAAGCTCAATGCAACATCTGAACAGTGATCTGTGCCAGAGCATTTAAGTTGAAGCACAAATTTCAACACTGAAGTTCAAGTTACTGTCAATCACATTTTTATTTAATGATGTGGTGCCTGTTATGACGGCTGTCAGTCATTAGGGGGCAGATACAAGTTTGTTGAGTCAAATTCTTGTCAAACTTTTCCCCTTAATCTCCTACCCACTAATCTGATTATGAGTTTTCTTTGTGCAGAACTCTGCCACCGTGTGCCGCAAAATCTCCTGCCCTCTGATCCCGTGTGCCAACGCTACCGTCCCCGATGGCGAATGCTGTCCCCGTTGTGGAACACGTAAGAATTGATATTTTCTGTGTATGTAAATAAATGCACACCATATGCTTATATATATATATAAAGTTCAGCTAACAGAAGATGCATTCAAACACTGCCACATTCACTGAAAGACCCATTTGTGTTTGCTTTACTATAAAAATGTCCAGGATCAAGCGCTTTATCTTTAAGAGAAGGCTTTCTAACTTTTAAGATAATTTCACTGCTAAAAAATACCAGTTGATGTGAAAAAGGGGCTTTTGTGGTTTGGTACTTTGAGCTCTAAAGTATTTTACCATTTTGCAGTGGGAAAGGTGGACTGAAAGACTCAATGTCACCAAAAACACAAAATCTTACCAAGTATTTTTGGTGTAGTTTCTGGTGCAAATATCTTAGCACACTTAAAGTAAGACAAAATTAACTTACAAGAAACTTTTCAGCAAGAAATAAGAGTTTGTTTTAAGTAAATAATTCCTTAATATCAATTAAAAAGTATGAGTTATTTTGCTTTTAATAACACATTTTTCATATTTGCTTGCTGAAAACTTCCTTGTAAGTTAGTTTTGTCTTTTTCCAACTGTACCAAGATATTTGCACTAAAACGAGACAAAAAAAATTGGTAAGATTTTGTGTTTTTGCAATGTTTTGCAGTCATTTCATCCTGAATACAGTCAGCTTTTCTGTTTTCTTGGCTTATCTCAGAGTGTTAGTCATCTGCCTTGGCTCTAAACAGAAAACGTTTTCTGCATCTCATTCCCAGCTAAATCCTCTCTATTAGCCCTCCACTTGAGGAGCTTGCCCTCTTTGTTTATGCTCAGGGGTGTTTTAAAAAGGCTTGCTGCCTCTCTGGAATACCATTTTAATTGTTTCCCTCTTTTTCGTATTCTCTCCCGCTCCCTCCCTTGCGCAGCGAGTGACTATGCTGAGGACGGCTGGTCGCCCTGGTCTGAATGGACTCATTGTTCTGTGTCATGTGGGCGGGGCATCCAGCAGCGTGGGCGCTCTTGCGACCGTATCAATAATATCTGCGAGGGCACCTCGGTGCAAACCCGCGACTGCTACCTCCAGGAGTGTGACAAGCGCTGTGAGTAACAAATATATCACTTACTGGAAGCTTTGGTTTTTTTTGTTATCTGTAAAACATAATTAGCGTTAGTTATTAATCCAGCACATTACTTGCTGCCTGTTGACCTATGACCTCTTTTTTTCAAATCTTCAGTCAAGCAGGACGGAAACTGGAGTCATTGGTCACCCTGGTCGTCGTGCTCCGTCACCTGTGGTTCTGGTGTCATCACTCGTATCCGCCTCTGCAACTCCCCCACCCCTCAGCTGGGAGGCAGGGACTGCGTGGGAGAGGGCCGACAAACTGAGAAGTGCGAGAAGTCTCCATGTCCCAGTGAGTTTTAACATCTTACGTTAGCCGCGTTTTCATGACAAATGTGCACAAATCCTCGCCAACGGCAGCAACGGATGTAAACAGTTGCATGAGATATGTTCATAATTCAGTCATGGCGCTAGTGTTCATCATCACCATCACTCATCAAAGGAGACGTCGGCGTCTTATTCGGCGTTGGAGCGACAAACCCCTTAATCCACGTGTCAAACTCAAGGCCCATAATTTTTTATGTGGCCCTCTGGATTCTAGACTAAGTGTGATTAAATATTATGCTACCAATCAAATCAATGCCGTTTTTATCTGTTTACTGCCAAATTATATCATTCAGGTCCACAACAATGTTGATTTTTATTCCAAAAAAAAAAAAATTACAAAAAGAATCAGAAAATCCTGGAGGAACTGAAAAGATGTTCAATAACATTATTTAATTTTAAGGATTCACTGATATTTTAACAGTTTGTGAACAGGTTTTATCAATACATTCTGGGACAACCGGCCCTTTAAGAGCATTCATGATCTTGATTTGACCCAAAACAAACAAAATAAAAATGCTGCCTTATACATATGCATAGTTTTGGGGAAACTGTTGTTGGCAATTTTACATAAGAGTAATGGATTCAACACGTCTGAATGACACACAACTTTTTATGAACTGTGCGATTCTGTGAGAACTATGGTGGAGCCAGAAAAAAAAAAAAGTCATCCAACTTCCTGTCGTCTTCTTTGTGGTTTTCCTCAATAGTAACATCCAGCTGTTAGTCATGTGACTTTTGTGATGTGAAAAAAGTATTTCCATTTCAGTTTTGCAAAATACACCTATTTCAATATGGCTGAAAAACACCTCATTCTGGTGCAATTTCTTTTTTCCTTTATCACAACTCATGAGTTTTTTTAAAAATTGAAGCAAATTTATTCTTGTCATTTCATTTTGTGCAATGTTATGCTTCACAGAAACACAGCTACTGATTTCTTGATTTCACTCCTGGATTTTGCAGCAAAGGGTAGAAACTGATTATGATTTCCTCTCTCCAGTTAACGGGAACTGGGGACCGTGGTCACCTTGGGGTACCTGCACCCTCACCTGTGGGGGTGGAGTTCAAACTCGTAAGCGCCTGTGCAATGATCCTGCCCCACTGCATGGTGGTAAAGAGTGTGTTGGCGATGCCATAGACAGACAGATGTGCAATAAGAAAGCTTGCCCAATAGGTGAGTCAGTTTAAAGCCCACTGTAGGTTGTTTGAGTTTTTATTTTCTTAAGATTAAAAACAGATTATTGTTGTTGTTGTTTTCAGATGGATGCTTGTCCAACCCTTGCTTTTCTGGAGCCAAATGCACTAGTTTCCCTGATGGTTCCTGGAAGTGCGGGAAATGCCCAGTTGGCTTCACAGGAAATGGCATAAAGTGCAAAGATGTTGACGAGGTATGCGCTCATGATTACAGAGCAAAAATGATTACCCTGGAAAAATAATAAGGATTTTTATTTAACCACAAAAACAGTGCAAGGAGGTTCCAGATGCGTGCTTTGAGTTTAACGGTGTGCACCGCTGTGAGAACACAGAGCCAGGATACAACTGTCTGCCCTGCCCTCCTCGCTACTCAGGACCCCAACCATTTGGCAAAGGTGTTGAGCAAGCTGTTGCTAACAAACAGGCAAGTGCACACCTGGCTTTTCTGTCTACGTAAAGTCCAGAATATTTATGAACCTGTACAAACTATTTCTAGTTATTGTTATTGATCGTCCTGACATTGTCCTGCTGCATCAGGCAAGAGTGACTTATTTTGCTATGAAGACACTTTCATTCTTTCTTCTAAACTTTTTAATCACTCAGTCTATGGATGACAAAATCATTAATAACTGAAACTGCTGTTTGAAACAAGTTCAGCGTTTGAAAACCAATTTAGCCAATTTTCATCAGTACAGACAGAATGTCTGCATAATGTATTCTGAAATTGAGTAATGATCAGTCATTTCTACACCTTTTGAGAGACACATGTACTCAATTTATTTCAGTAACTTGTTTACAAGCATTCATCTGTACTTAATTATGATGATTTTGCACTTACAGCTAATGAAAATATATGATTTTAAAAATGAGAACTTTTCTAAACATAAATAGAGTCTTAATGGAAAGTATGTTTAATAATTGCTCATTTAATCTGACAAATGAGCCTAATCGGAATGCATATCAAGACGTATTATGAGTTTTTCAATGTTTAAATAAATTGTGACAAGCTGATTTGTGTTGTGAATGAACTATGTGGGACATATAATAGTGTGATGTAAAATGTAATGACTTAGAGTGGTTTAATTTGTCTGATTACTTCTTGTTTAAACCGTTCAATCTACAGGTGTGCACACCCCGTAATCCTTGCCTCGATGGAAGCCATGACTGCAACAAAAACGCTCGCTGCAACTACCTGGGACACTTTTCCGACCCCATGTTCCGCTGCGAGTGCAAGCCTGGATATGCTGGCAATGGTCATATCTGTGGAGAGGACACGGATTTGGACGGATGGCCCAATGCCGATCTGGTCTGTGTGGAGAACGCCACCTACCACTGTAAAAAGGTTCGTCAGAGTTGGGATGAAACGATAAAACTACGTGTAATGTTGCCTTCCAGCAGCCCGTCTGAACATATTTCTCGTCATTCAGGACAACTGTCCCAATCTTCCAAACTCAGGGCAGGAAGATTATGATAAGGATGGAACTGGAGACGCATGTGACGATGATGATGACAATGATGGTATTCCTGATGACAGGGTTAGTATTTGTGTTCTGGTATCTTAACTGTCATGCACCTCAAAAGCTGAGGTGGGGCAGGAAAGCAAATGTTTTTCACTGATTCTCAGCCAAAACCATAAATACCAAAGCTAAGGCAGCGAGCAAACACACCTGCATTGTCTGACACTAATCCCAACATTAGAACTGAGCCTGAAAATAAAGCAGCTTTTCATCCTGCTCTGCTTGCGCCGTGTACATAGGCAGGCCCAGACAGCAAAAGATAAGCACTGCGAATGAAAACTTGTCATCAGCTCCTCATTTTGTCTTTGTGAAACAGGACAACTGTCCGTTCGTTTACAATCCCAGGCAGTATGATTATGACCGCGATGAAGTGGGGGATCGCTGTGACAACTGCCCTTACAATAGCAACCCAGACCAGACAGACACAGACAACAACAGCGAGGGAGACGCCTGTGCTGTGGACATCGATGGAGATGGTAGGCCTTCAAATGTTTCATATAAAACCCCTAAAAACGTTACTTTGGTGTTTCTAATGTTTAAGGTTTTATTGTTGATTGCCAGGAATACTGAATGAGAAGGACAACTGTCCCTATATATACAATGTTGACCAGAGAGACACAGATCTGGACGGAGTGGGAGACATGTGTGATAACTGTCCTCTGGAACATAATCCCGATCAGGTGTGTGGACACAGACGCAAACACCCTTCCCCATTTCCTTCCGCCTCAGCCACCGACAATAATCCACATTCAGATCCAAGCCTTTCTCTTTAGCTCAGCATATATCTGTCTTTCAATTGAGAGAGAGCCCCGGCGATAAGCCTTGTGTGGCTGTCTAAGCTTTATCACGCCATGTAATGGTGGAGCAAATCCCGCATGCAGCTCAAGGGCACATTAGTTCAATAAGGCGTGGTAGGGGGGGGCAGGAGGCCTTTTCAATGGCCCATTGACGTTGGCTGGATAATGTGAGGGAAGAGGCCCTAGGCTGGATATTATGGAGGAATTGGCTGGTCCTGGGGTATGTGCATGCCATGTCAATTCAGCACAGGCCTGCTCAGTCCACCTGTGCCATGCTACACTGAGAAATAGGAATGTGTTGAGCAGCAGGAATTGGGCAGAGGGTTGGGGGAATGATAGGGTGTGTCAAAGTGTTGTAAAAAACACTTTGACACACCCTAACTTTGACACAAACGACTAGAAGAGACTTGCTTGCCACTATTGGATGCATTAGTTCTAATATTTTCAAATTTATTAAACAAGTAGAGCTGCAACTAACAATTATTTTAGTTATCAATTAATCAACCAAATTATTCTGAAGATTAATTGATTCATCGGTCAAAAAATTGGCAAATTTTTCAGCTAAGTCTTTTTTACGCAATAGTAGAAATCTCTTAAAAGATGCAAATAAATAGTTCAATTCCTTTTTTTAATCCAAAAAGATAGCATTCCTTTGATGTACACTTGATTGTTCGGGGCAAAGGAAGCATCTGCAGCTAAAAAATACTTGGAATAGTACTAATAATACAAACGTTGCTGAACAGATGATTTTTTTAAAGAATTCGAACTAGCTTCATCTACTTTCCAGATGAAGCTAGTTTTAGCTATGTTTGGGTAGAACATATTTACGGACAAAGATTTTTATTATCTTAAATTCAAAATGTATATATTGTTTGTATAAGTTTGAATTAATTATTGCTCTGAGTATGGTCTTTCAGAAATTGTCCCTTTTTTTGTTTAATCGATTACTAACTTACCTGACGATTATTTCAATAGTCGATTCACAAGGATTAAGCCAATTAATCATTTCAGCCCTATCAGCAATGCCATTGGAGGTCAATTCTAATTAATCTCAACAAAAACACAGGACAAATCAGTTGAAATGCTCATGTTATTCTATCCAGTCTACACCCGTATTATGCTGTAATATAGATTATTTAACATTAACTGATTGCAGGTGGATTCAGATGATGATCGAGTGGGAGACAAGTGTGACAGTAACCAGGACATCGATGAGGACGGACACCAGAACAACCTGGACAATTGCCCATACATCCCCAACGCCAACCAGGCTGATCACGATAAGGATGGCAAGGGAGATGCCTGTGACCATGATGATGACAACGATGGCATCCCTGATGACAAAGACAACTGTAGACTGGCCTTCAACCCCGACCAGCTGGATTCTGATGGTAAGAAAATTCTGAAATACATCCCACAGTGTGCAAGTACTTCTGGAAAAACATTCTGAACTTACACCAAATTTCTCAGGCGATGGTCGTGGAGATGCTTGCAAAGACGACTTTGACCAAGACAACGTTCCTGATATCTATGATGTTTGTCCTGAGAACTTCGACATCAGTGAGACAGACTTCCGCAAGTTCCAGATGGTTCCTCTGGATCCAAAAGGCACCTCCCAGATTGATCCTAACTGGGTTGTCCGGCATCAAGGCAAAGAGCTGGTTCAGACTGTCAACTGCGATCCTGGCATTGCAGTCGGTATGTTAGTTTACTTTTTATTTTATTTCTCTTAAGCCTTCGTCTGGCCAAAAATGTAATTAGAAAAAGTCTTCCAGTCATTGCATTTGTCTTTTTTAATGCATAACTTCATGAAAACGTTTTCTCCGGCTCCTTTTCTTCAACAGGTTACCACGAGTTCAACGCCGTGGACTTCAGTGGAACTTTCTTCATAAACACAGAGAGAGATGACGATTATGCTGGCTTTGTGTTCGGCTACCAATCCAGTTCCAGGTTCTATGTCGTGATGTGGAAGCAGATCACACAGACCTACTGGTCCAGTAAACCCACTAAGGCCCAGGGATACTCAGGTCTGTCCATCAAAGTAGTTAACTCCACCACCGGCCCAGGAGAGCACCTTAGAAATGCTCTCTGGCACACGGGCAACACCGCAGGACAGGTAGGTTAGATTTAGATTTATATATTTAGATGTTTGTCTCGCAGACTAAACTGCAGATCCTCTTTTCTCGGTTATTAGGTCCGTACTCTCTGGCACGACCCTAAAAATGTCGGCTGGAAAGACTTCACTGCCTACAGGTGGCATCTGATTCACAGGCCAAGAACAGGACTGATCAGGTGGGAACATTAAAACGCTTCACATCATTTTATCATTCATGAACTCCAATCTTTGAACTTATTCAGTTGTATTTGTCTTTCCACAGAGTTGTGATGTATGAGGGTAAGAAGATCATGGCAGATTCTGGTAGCATCTATGACAAGACGTATGCAGGTGGCAGGCTAGGTCTTTTTGTCTTCTCACAAGAGATGGTTTATTTCTCAGACCTCAAGTATGAATGCAGAGGTGGGTAACATTGAATAAAGTGTAAACATTCCTCTAAACACTGCAAATGTATATGCTAAGTCCTGTTATTGTCTCCTATTTCTCAACAGATGCATAAAATGACGGTCAAACTCTCTGAGAAATGCACATTTTGTTTTGTAAAGTAAGAGCATATTTTCTCCTGCGAAGTCCAGGAGCTGATTTATTTCTGCATTACTTTTCTTCTGTGGCACGCACTCTTGGATGGGGCGAAGGGCGTACTGTTAGCCTCAGGGTAACCTGAAGTTGGTTTGGGCAAAGCACCAGCTAGCCAACTTCCGGTTGAGGATCAAAGGTCAAGGGGAGCTGAAAAGACTCTGACTTTGCAAGATGGACACCAACATTGGGAAAGGTTCCTCAGAAAAAAATGCACTTCACTTCAATGCCTTTTCATTACTCTGTTTCTCATATTCAGCCCGTGTGCCTCACTTTTTGGATAGACATCCCAAAGAAAGAAAAAACGTATACTCTCTGTTCTTTACCAGACTACTCTTTGTATGATTTGTGAATGATACTTTTGAGGATTCAAAGAATGAACACAGCACATTTTAGGACTTGAAATGATTTAAGGAGAATGTTAAGTTGCGGGAGGTTTGTGTTTATTCATGAACAGTGTGCGTGGAAAATTAGCCATGAATGGATAAAGAAAATCCTTCACCTGTCTACCTAAGAATCTGTTGAGTAGAGAAATTAAGTTTAGCTTAGTTCTAGTTTAAACAGAAGAACCACAAGCTGATGTCTGAATTTTTGACTCAGGATAAGATGGAAGTGACGATCTTTCGATATTAAACCAATGAGAAAAATCTAATAATCTGGTATGAAAAAGCCATGATTAATTCTAAAATTACCATTTAGTCACTGAAGAGATTTCTGTCCCTCAGCTTTTGAGGATTTCAAGATGAAATGATGTAAATACATCTAGCTTATCGACTCTTGCCTACAATGTAGGCAGCAAACAGAAGTAGTACTAAAATGAGTAAAACTCCTAATATCTGTTTCTTTGTTCTAGTAAAAGCTGATTTACAAGGTGAATTGGGTATTCCTCAGAACCTTTTATAATATGAAGTTGGTGTGATTTTTGTACCTTTTCTGCAGAGAGAGATGACATTTTTAATGTACAATTATTACCTCATTGCTGTTTATAATCTGATAAAACAAAACAATGCTTTTTCACAATCTTCAGAAATGTTGGACATTCTAGTGCTACCCTAGCATAAGCTGTAAATAGTTTTTGTATCTAAGAAGCAGAGCGTTGTTCCCAAGGCCATGGCGTTCCCCAGTAAAAATGGGAGATTTTTATACATTTGCTTTGCCACGTATTTTCAGTGCTATTTTTAGCAAATAAATTATTGTTTTGTTTGTCTTAGCTGTTTGTGAGAGCTTGATTTGTGTGTGCGTATAGATCCATGCTATTTAAATAATTTATCAGGATGTGAGGTTTTGTAAAAGGGGACATGTCCGTCTGTATAAACAGTTTGCACACTGACGCGAGGATGTTCTATTCTTTATTGTTTTACTTTGTTTTGTTGTTCTGTATCTGTTTCTATTATTAGTTATGTCTGTAAACATTTCTTAGTTGTATAAAGCAAAATGCTGTTTTTATTCACTGCAAATTTTTTGTTACCAACTTTAGAAAATAAATAGCTGTTAAAATGTTAAAGTCTACAAGGACTTATGTTTTTTTTTTGATATTAAAGATTCACCTACAACATTTACACCCCTGGAAAAAATTAAGAAACCACTCAAAATGATCAGATTCTCTAATTTTACTTTTTATAGGTTTATGTTTGAGTAAAATGAACATTATTTTATTCTGTGAGCTATTGACATGTTTCTGAAATTACAAGCAAAAATGTAGTATTTATTTGCAGAAAATGAGAAACGCAGAGCTTTCAGAGCTCAAATAATGCAAAGAAAACAAGTTCATATTAATTTAGAAACAACAATACTAATGTTTAACTCAGGAAGAGTCAGGAATCAATATTTGGTGGAATAACCAGGAGGTTTTCTTAATTTTTTTCCAGAGCTGTACATATAGCATATAGCTCAATGAATATCAGCCTATTAACTAAATCTTTAAAACGACACCGTTGATTTCCAGTGAGTTAAAATAAAATCTATTTCAGCTTACACAAGAATCCCAAAAAACTGCTGACAATTTATCAATCAGAACCAAAAGAATAGCAAACATTCATTTCATTTTGGCAGCTGATGGTCTTTAAGATCACATAAGTACACAAAGGGAATGCAACCAAACCGAAGTCCTAAGTGAATATGCATCTAGTAGTCCAAGCATCACAAACATACATTTGTTGAACTTAATCATGACTAAGATTAATCTTTTCAGCTGCTTTCCATGTAGAGTAAAACCAGGAGGAGACATTTACTTAAATGTAAGTAGTTTGGAGGATCTGTAGTTCTGTGGCCGTCTTGTTCATTCAAAGGCCTTGGGAACATTGTTGAAGCTCCAGAAGATTATGCTGAATATTTCTCAGCGTTTGTTCCGGAAAAAGTGGCGCTGGAAATAAAAGTCATCCATCCATTGAAGGGTCTGGGGAAGATGGTGCTTATCATGTTTTATGATGCATAAGTATAGCAAAAAGTTGTTTACAACTGGAAGCAGCTGAGTAACAAAAGCAGAAGTAACGCTGAAGCGATAAATCCCAGGTGAGTCACAAAGACTGTTTTAATTTCCCTTTGGCACTAAAAAAGTATTTTTGAATTCGAAACAGCAGTTAACAACTATTTCTTGATGTATTCTTTTAATCGGTAAGTTATTGACTAAAGAGAACTAGTGGATTTACAGTATTTATCAGCTATTTCCAGTTTTTGTAAAAGGTTTAAAAGGTAAAATCTCTGTGTTGAATTAAAATAATTTCTGAATCCCAATGAATGTACACAGATATACAGCACTGAACCTCCTGGTTATTCCACCAAATATTGATTTCTGAACTCTTCCTGAGTTAAAACATTAGTTTTGTTGTTTCTAAATTAATTTGAACAGGTTTTCTTTGTTTTATTTGAGGTCTGAAAGCTCTGCATCTTTTTCATTATTTTGACCATTTCTCATTTTCTGCAAATAAATACTAAATTTTTGCTACATGTTGTAGTTCATTTTACTCAAACATATACCTATAAAAAGCATTTACTTTAGTGTGAGAAGATATCCTTTTTTATGTTTATGCTGTTTATACTGCTTATTTATTTATGCAGAGACAACGTACAACATTACATTAACCTTTAAAAGGACAGATGCATGGATCTCATTGTATTTTTTTAAATTTGTTTAATTTAATTGCTAAAGCAGCAGCTAATGTTTAGTGCACAAAGACTATACACCTGCAAAACAGAAATCGTTTATTTAATTCCTGCAGGAAAAACCATGTGGACGACCATCAGGTGGAAACGCCAAAATATCCTCAAACCTCACAGTTAAAATCTGAAATACTTGATTCACATTCCACCAACCAACGACGGTTTGATTCATGCTGAATCCCACTGAAAATAGTGTTTTATTAATACGCTTCCCTGCAATCGGCTTCTGTAAAAACAAGGGCTTTTGGATAACACCTGAACATACAGTTTTTGAGACTTGAATTAGAAAAGAATAACATTTTCTAAGACAATAAAGCTGTGACCAGCATAAGTCTGGAATGTGGTTTGGTAAATGTTTTTCTACTAACCTAGATTTACGGGTTGGTTCTGTAAATTCTGGTGCGTTGGTTTGCAAAATTTTTTATAAAAATATCCACCTTTCAAGTATTATATACAGAAAAAGGTGAGTTTTAAGATCAGAGGCCCCAAATCCAACCTTTAGCACAAACCCAAGCCAGTTATTTTATTTATTTTTAAATCACTGCAATCTTTGCATTTACATAACAAAGACATTACTCTTTTAATTGTGTGACATAATTACCACATAATCACATAAACACCTGGGCTACTTCTCTGTAATTGCCTTCCGCAATCTGTCAAGAAAAACTGTAAATCTCCCAAGAGAACAAAACAGTTCCTGTGATTGTTGGCAGGAGTGTCGGGATTCCTGACGCGTGTGCGCTCTGACCTCTGACCCTGGCGCTGCCTGATCCTGAACACCTCAACCAACAAGATAATATTATTGTGAAATAATAATAAAAACTGACCTGTGACGTAACAGGAAGTTGGACCTATAAGTGGTTTTCTTGGCTCTTTACTTTTCAATGCATTGTGAGTTGAAATATAAAATAAATGACAGAGAAAAAATGTAATTATTTAGTGTTTTTTTATATTTCAGTCCTTGAACACTTTCATTAATTTCTTAAATGTCTTGTTTGTGACGTATTCTGATTTCTTTGTTATGTTTTAGCAACAAGTGAGCAAAAAATAAGATTTACATAAGCAGAAATGTGACTAAGTTATCCAAGTTGATCTTTCCTGCTGACACTTTTAATGCACTTTAAATGGAAGTTTTATTTCAACTTTGCATTAAAAGCTTTATTATTTATCAAATAATGCAAAGTTGGCCATTATAGTGGACTTTTAATGCAACCTTTAGTACAACTTTGCATTAAAAGTGTCATTTTATACCAAATAACACTTCATGACAACAGCTGTAAACATTCATGAAGACTCCTTCCTGAATGTGCATAATACTGTCATTTTTATGACAGTATTATGCACAGTCCTTCAAATAAAATGTTACCAGATTTATTTATTTATTTTTTTTGTATAATGCACAAAATTCAGGGTTTCCCCCAGAAAACTTGCTAAGGCTGGTGCTCATCCTGATGCCTGCCATGTTTTTGAAAATATAATTTGACAGTTACGCATTTTTGGAAGACTTGAAGATTAATACCTAAACAGCCAATTATAAAGTCTCAAAAAAGGCAATCATTTAAAAAAACACTAATAAATTAACAATGCTAAGCCTGGTAGGGGCACAAATGAAGCCTGGTGGCCCGCCAGACTTATAATAGACTTCCACACAATATGTCAAATGTGGTACAATGAGTGAATTATACAAAGTAAACAAAGAAATGACAGCATTTCTTTCTAGCAAAAGTTTAAATTTCTTTTTATTTTAGTAAGTTAGGAATGTGCTCTGGTCTTAACCCGAATTAACGTATTTATATGGTCTACATTTGTTGTTAGTGCACTTAAAAAGAATAGCAAGTGGTAAAGCACAATGTTCAGTGTTCAGACGAGACAACAGCTGAGAGGAATGGGCCAAAATCCTGTTAGTTTGCTATTCATTAGCTGAGCTGGCAGCTGATGAGAGAAGCAGTGGCTTTTAATTTCACGAAGGGAGCACGCCCTGCTGCTGCTGCTGATCCGTAGCTTCTGTTTATCTGCCAACCTGTAATTCCTTCTGGTCTTGCTCTTGTGTCGAGTTACAAACTCGGCTTCAAAAAGAGCGCGCCTCCCACAGCGAAGTCACTGTGTGCCCATTCAGTATACCTCATCTCTGTGAGCAAGTGCAACAGAACCATGCATTAACATCACTGTAAAACCACAGGTCTACTAATGACTGCAGGAGCTGGCAGGCCAGCTGCTAGTGGTTTACAATGATTTTAGACGGCTATGTTATCAGTGCGTATTTCTGGGGATGTTAATCCTATTGTGAGTTATTTTATCAGCACACTTGTAAAACATATTTGCCAATGTGATTGCAACATTCTTTTAATACAGTGTTTCTCAGTTATTTTCTGTCAGAAATTTTTTCACGCCCTTCAAGTTGAAATACTATTGGAAATCTGATCATATTGAGTAATTTATTTGTATAAATCAGGGGTGTCAAACTCAATTTCACCAAGGGCCACTTCAGCATATTGGCCACCCTCAGCGGGCCACAATGACGGTATAAATCAGGAATGCCCAAGTGCAGTCCTCCAGACTGCAACTTTTAGATGCATCCCTGCTAAAACATACCCCAGACAAAAAGTTGA